>CM035159.1:116330890-116503582 GCA_020205615.1 Panax quinquefolius | reverse complement strand
GGGTGATTCGATGATGTGGATTATTTATTAAAATTTGAGTCTCATTTATAACAAATGATGAAAAACCTTTAAATCATAAAAGATAGTAGATTTTATTTTCTACTCGACTCTTTTTAATGGATTGGTTGTTCCATTCACATTAAACTTGATGTTTATTATATTTTATCGATTTAACAACTGAAGGCTAATGATAATTTATTCCGATTATCTTAGTCATAATATTTTTCATCTGGGCTAGTTGAGCTCACCCTTTCTTTCAATCGTTTCTTGAAATGAGAACATAGCCGACGAGCCGGGGAACTGAGTAATGGTCCAGAGGATAAGATTAGTAGTCCCTCACTATTCCGTGAAATAAGTGTGATAATAATCAGTAATGAGGACTCCTTTTGAGTTTCAGATAATATCTAGTAGATAATATTTGTATTCAAACTCACGCTTTATGTCAGATTATACCCTACGATTATATTAGTAAGTTGTGTTTAAATTCATGCACTATGATCCGATCACCCAAGATGGGTGATGTATACCTAATTTTGAGGCGCCACATAGTAGTCAACTATTATTTTGGCATAATGATTCTTCTCAAAGTTGGATTAAGTGACAATTTGTATAATGGCCAATTCAACGACTAAGTCCAAATAACTAAATGACCCAAACGACCGGATCCAACCGAAAGGACCCAATGAAATAATCAATAATTGGGCCCAAATCATTCTGGACCAATCAGACAAGAAGAATATAATTGAGGAGGAATCCATTAAATTTGACCCGATAAGTTAAAAAAAAGGATTATACCAACGTACGACATTGAAATCCAACTAACAATATAGTATAATTAATTAACCGGACTTGAATGTAGAGGAGTATATGTAATTTTAAATTTACTTTTAAAAGGACCTTGGTTTTCATATGCTAGCTATTGCCTATTGGTCAGAATCAGTGTTTGGAATTAATTTCGGCTGCACGTATGAAATGAATATAAAAATGTCAAAGTAATCAACTACTCTCGCGTAACGCGCGTGTTTAATGCGTCCGGTTTGCTTAATATTGAGGCAACGCCCTGTTGGTTTGTATGGTGCGGGTGGTATCCATCGCGCAACGCCAGAATAGGCCTCGGGTTTTATGACATACGGGTCGAGCAGTTGAACAATTAATGTTAAATTCACTAAAGTTTATGTTAATAATTTTGTCATATTCATCACAAGGTGTTGGTATTACTTCCTACATTAATTGTACGTGTTGTTTGATTAAATCCAAGAAAAATACGGCAAAATAAAAGACAACTTTGTTTTATGGCATATATATATATATAGACGAGAAAAAAAAATAAAAAGATAAATTAGGAGGGATATAATTTTAACATTAATATTAACTTTATTATATTTGAAAATGCATATTAATTTACTAGTATAATATTTCTTTGAAATTGTACTCGCTCGTCATTTTCTTCTTGTGGTGTGTATTAAAATTTCATGACCTCAAAGGCTCAAACCACTTCTATATATTTACCTTAAATTGTTTCAACTTTTTTCCCATGAATTTAATTTTTGAAAAAAAAAATTCTATATTGAAATTTCCCTCCATGCATTCCATCCTCCCCATTTTATCCTTCTACTTTTCTTCCCTAGTGTGTGTATATATATATATATATATTCTTTTAATTAACGAAACAAAAGTATATACATATATTCATGTAAAAAACCGTACGTTTAATGGACATACATTTTATTATTTTTACTTTTTCTAGAATAGCATTAATTTCATGAGGGTGTAATGTTAAGGAAGGCTTTTAATTTGTCTGGTCTAATATATATTTGTTGTCGAAGGTCCTCCGACCCTCCTTTCGTGAGAGTACTTGGATCGATCAATGCATGGAAATGGAATCTAACAATGACATGAGAAACTAGAAAGTAACTAATTAATTTGAAGAATAACGTACGGTTAGTGTTAGTGTTTACCTTGTTAGTATATATATATATATATATATATATATATATATATATATAATACAAGCTTTCTCTGTCACAGTCTTGATGTTGAGTGGTATTATATAATAATACAAGCTTTGAGAAACTTTGGAACGTTATACAAATGGTATAGCTTGTATTATTTTAAATCTCTTTCCGCTCTGATACCATTTTGTTCACCCTAAAATCAGATCGAATAGCCAAGTTCTTCTCTCATTCTGTTCTAGGTAAGAAGATCTTACGATTTGCTTCATTAAAACTGTTTTCAAAAATCATTTCATCCTTTATCGAAGTCACCTAACTTATCGTTGAACACCTTGTTTCATTGTCAACCCTAGTGTAAGTCTCTTGTGCTTGAGCGGTGAAGGGTTTAAGAACAATAGGTATGGTAGTCTACCCAGATAAGAGGGTGCGAATGGAAGATAAAGAGTGAATAATTTTGAACCCGGTAATAATGAGTAGGTTATTTAGATCTAACTCCTCTCACTAGTCATAGTCAACCTTGCAACCTTTACCGCACATAGTTAATCGAAGAAAAAGCAGAGTTATGAAAATATCACCAAGTTTTACATAAGCTGAATATACCTGCAATTTCTCCCAAAGAAATTTATCGGTCAACATTTTTAGATAACTTTAAAAGCAGATTATAATGTTAAAACAGGTTGAAAAGGTCTATGCTATTAACAAAGAGTATGAAAATTGTAGCCTTCTTTCCCGAGATGTTATTAAAAACATAGAAAAAGGGTTATAATTTCATCCACATAGGTCTAGTTCAAGTAGCAGTTAAACCATTGAATATTAAAGGAATTAATTCAAGTATCTACCTCATCATCTCGTAGATGCTAGATTTTTGAATTATTATCCAAGCATAATAGGTGCTATGGAAGCCACCGCACAATGGTCCTATCCATTTTAATTGCTTTCGACTTCACACACTTAGTCTAAGTGATCAACACCTATTAAAAGCTTTAACATTGAATATTAAAAAACAAATAGGAGAAATTACACAAATGATTGAAGGTTCTCAACCAATTGCTCTAATCTATAGAATTTATTATAAGACCCATGAAGACTAATTTGAATGTCATGCTCTTAATAAAAGCCCTAAAGATCACCTTTGTATTAATTCAAAGTTCAACCGGTGATGCTAATATCCGGATCCCTAGTAACAATTCTATGGAAAGATATTACATTACCAAGTCAATGGATTTTACCAAGTGAAATACCACATGAAACTGTAGTAAACAACGTAGTGAACATTGAAAACATAAGGCAATTTTACGATGGAGCTGCCAAAGTTAGCTTTGAACGTTCTAGAAGACCGATTATTATAGAGGACTATTCTAGTTCTTGACTCCTTCTATGAATCACGCTTTGAAGAGATTTCAAGTCCTTAGTAACCCTTCTATAAGAGACATTAAGTTAAAAGGAATTTTAAATCAAGGTCAAGCAAGTCATCCTTGTTATTCTTGTCACCTCGAATTACCCGGTAGAAGAAGAAAGCTCTTCTTCTCAGACTCTTCCGAGCTTCCAACTCGACCGATTTTGATGTTCAATTAATAATCAATTAAGAGTCATTAAGAAAGAATTTGTGTTAGATTGGATTAATCTTGTGAATGATTTTAACTCCAAATCTAATAAAATAAAAGACATCAATTTAGAAAAAATCACCCAACCGAGAAAGAAAGAGATAAAATTGTCAATAAATGGAAGAAATTTATTGGTAGTGAAAAATTAATATTACCTTCTACGATTGGTATGAAGCGGTGATCAATATAAATGCAATGTTATAACTAAAACTCAATGGGTTAAAGAAGACAAGTCTAAGGTCTCGTCTAGTCACCCACCCTTAGAATCATCTTAATTTGGTAAAAATACTTGAAGAATTGGCCATCCATTTAAAATCTCCAATGGAATTAATGATGATAAAAAAATCATAGAACGAGTTAAATTTTAGTAACTAATACTTAGTAAATCAGAGGGAAAGCAGTTAGACAGATTGAAAAAAATTTGAAGAAAATATAATTAAAAAACCGAGTCAAAAATTGTTCAACCATTATTAAAACTACCGTAAAATAGAGAAAAATTAGGTTTACCTAATAAAGAGGCGTTGATCTTCTAAAGAGCCTATTGATCGGTTATTTAAAAAATTAAAAATAAAGACCGAACGGAAACAAGCGGTATTTATTGCTATTATCGATCGATTAACTCGATAATGAAAGCGATAGTCGGTCGATAGTCAATCACCTACCTCATCGAGATAAGATATTCATGAGCAGTTAAATAAGTTAACCGTCCATAATACTAGTATGACCGTAAATTGGTATTCTAGACCAACTCCTCCAGATCTACAATTTGAAGAGAGAAATCTAGATAAACAATTTTCATTTCGCCTAATAAAATTTATGAATGGAATATTGACGATTTAGCGAACAAGAAATCCTCAATAAGTTAAATCATATGTCCATGGTGGCAAAACGTACTATCTAACTAAATTCAACACTCTAACTCAACCAGATATTGTTGAATTATTGGCTAGTGGATTTACAGGTATTCTCAGATCTTGGTGGGAAAAACATCTCACCGAAGATTCTAGATTATCTATAATCCATGCCGATTGAATCTTAGATGTCAAGGCAACCCGATTTTTAATGAAACTATAGGAATAGGGCCACCTGATGGAGTAAATACTTTGATTTATACTATAATAAAACACTTCGTAGGAACCCCAGTAACATCACTGAAAGAATCCACGATCAGCTAAGTAATCTCACTTGTCCCACTCTAAGTGACTTTAGATGGTACAAAGATGTTTTTACTTCTAGAGTTAATGATGAGAATGACAAGTAATAAACCTTTACGAAAGAAAAATTTGTTAATGGTTTACCGTCCTTATTTGCTCATAAAGTTCGTGAAGAACTTAGTAAAAATTTAGGATATATTGATTATGATAATCTCACTTATGGTGACATAATCAGTTATATTCAAAAGATAGGATTAAAAATGTGCATTGATTTTAAGTTAGCCAAACAAGCTAGTAAAGACAAGAAGAAAGCTAAATATGAGCTCGGAATATTTCATGAAAGCAATATGGTTTACCTCCCGTGGCTCCTACAGAAGCGAAAACACAGGCATAAACATATTGACTCTCACGTAAAAGTCATAGACGTCACAAGAAAAGACGCAATCATCATAAAGATAAGAATCAAGATAATTATTATAATAAGCCCAAACCCATTAATAAAAAAGCAGAATAAAAGAACTAAAAATTTGATAAAAGTAAAATTGTATTGCCCACAATTGTGGGCAAAAGGGTCATTATAAAAGTGAATGCAAAATATAATGTGAAGTTGTCTCGGTTAAATATTACTAGCGAAGAATTTGAATATATATTAGAGTTAATGAGAATAGAAAATGAAGTTAGTAATAATGAAGACTCTAACATTTCATATTCCTCTCGATACTAAACGGTGAAAATAATTGCAAAGATAGCACCGACGAAGTCACCATCTGCTAATAATTGCAATGAAAATTGTTGCACTAAAAAGATTAATGTAATTAACAAGGATGATGAAGAGAGTTCTTTGTTAATTGACTTAATTAGTAAAATCACCGATCCTAAGTTAAAAGCCCAATACACAAAGCAGCTTAAAGGATTTATTAACTAAAGATAATAGAGAAAGCGATAAGTTTATTAAAGCTAAAGAGAAACTAAATTTTAGTCTTAATAAAACTTTGGAAAGATTTAAATCTCAGATTAAAAAGTTCAGGTCTTCCGTAATTAAATCAGGAAGTTAATAAATTAAAGAAAGAAATTGCTAATTTAAAAATAGAAGTCTCTATTCTAAGAAAAGATTTAGATAAAAGGCCTGATCTTCAGATCAATGATTCCTCATCCAGTGATGAAAATCACGATGAACCAGAATCATCTGGTACTAAAGATATTTCAGACTTATTTATTCAAGGTCTTTCACTTAAAAGAATTAAAGACATCACCATTCAGAAATGGTATGTTTCTATTAACCTAGTTGTGGATAAAAACTTTTCAATACAGCTTACTGCCTTGGTCGATACAGGTGCAGACTTAAATTGTATCCAAGAAGGTCTAATCCCAACTAAATATTACAAAAAAACCAGTGAAAAATTGAATTCAGCTAATGGTAGTCAAATGGAAATAAAATATAAATTACCTAAAGTACATATTTGTCAAGATAACATGTGTTTCAAAACATCTTTTGTTTTGATTCGCAATCTTACAGACAAAATTATTTTGGGTTTACCATTTATATACTTATTATACCCATTTACGACTAGTAATGAAGGATTAACCTGTAAACATTTAGGAAAGAAAATAACATTTAAGTTTCTTATTAAACCAAAAGAAAGAGATTTAAAATACATTCAAGAAGAATCCATTTCCAAATCATTGAATTTAATAAACTGTAAATCTACACATTTGAATTTCTTGAAAGAAGAAATCAAATATAAAAGAATTGAAGAACAACTTCAAAATGAAGAGATTCGGTTAAAAATTGAAGAATTAAAAACCTACATGAAGAATAACCTTTGTTCTAATTCCCCCAATGCCTTTTGGCATAGAAAGAAACATATGGTTAGGCTTCCTTATGCTAAGGAATTCAAAGAACATTTAATTCCCACTAAGGCTAGGACCTATTCAGATGAGTCATGAACAAATGGAGTTATGTAAAATGAAATCAATGATCTCCTCAATAAAGGGTTAATTAAACCCAAAGTAAATTCCCTTGGTCTTGCTTTCTCGCTTTTTTATGTCAACAATGAAGCGAGAAAAAGAAAGAGGTGTACCTCGTTTAGTTATCAATTACAAACCATTGAACAAGGTCTTAGAATGGATTAGGTACCCCCTTCCCAACAAAGACGACATTATCAATAGGTTAAGTAATGCCACCATTTTAAATAAATTCGACCTTAAATCCGGTTTTCGCAAATTGCCATTCATCCCGATGATCAAGACAAAATAAAGATTCACCACTCGTTTGGACATTATGAATGGAATGTTCAGGCATTTGGCCTAAAAATGCTCCAAGTGAATTTCAAAATATCCTCAATGACATATTAAACCCTTTCAGCCATTTTATCGTTGTTTATATCGACGACATTCTCGTTTACTCCAAGACTATTGAAGAACACGAAAAACATTTAAAATCGTTCTTCACTACTATTAAAGTAAATGGTCTTGTTCTTTCTCCTTCCAAATGCAGCCTGTTTCAGGTCCGAATAAGGTTTCTTGGTCTTAATATCTTCAATGGACAAGTTGATTTATTGAACGAGCTATTCAATTCACGACAAGTTCCCGGATAAGATAACCAATAAAACCCAATGCAGAGATTTCTTGGCTCATTTGAATTATATAGGCAAGTTCTACAAGAATCTCAGAAGATTTTAAACCTCTTTTTCAAGCGTTTGCAAAATAATCCTCCACCTGGATCGACATTCATACTTACCGCGATTCAACAAGTTAAAAAATATGTCAAGACATTGCCCGCCTTGGCATTTCCAATGATTCGACTTTCAAAATTGTTGAGACCGAAGCGCCTCGGATATTGGATTCGGAGGCATTCTTAAACAAAAGTTAACATCCGATTCCCTCGAACAAATTGTTCGGTTTCATTTCCGTAGCATGGAATACTACACAATCAAAATATAGTACTATTAAAAAAAAATTCTTTCATTGGTATTATGTATTAATAAATTTCAAAATGACTTATTAAATCGAAATTTTGGTTCGCATTATTTATAAGTCACCAAGTACATTTTAGTAAAAGATGTTGAAAATTTAGCCTCTAAGCATTCTTTCGCTAGATGGCAAGCTTTATTAAGCATTTTGATTTTGATATTGAATACATTAAAGGCAAAAATAATTTTATTCCCGATTTTTTACGGAGAATTTATCCATACAGTCTATATCTGATCGTGAGTCTCGGAGGTTCATCCTCCTCTCGTGGTCCCGGGTCACCCTAGTGGCCCAAGTAATCAACCCAGAGGTACCTTAGTCCCTCACCCAGTTACTCTCTATCTATCGGTCAAACAAATTTTTCGTTTGGGACAATCCCCAAAGCCTTGATTCAAATTTCTAGTTAATAAACCCGAACCCATTGACCCATTCAAGAACTCCAAAGAAAGACCTCGTCTTGACTCCGATCACTCTCCTCTTACGAGCATGTGCTCAAATGGGAAAGTTATTTGTTTCATATTGAACCTTACATGAAGCCAAAAATGATCCAGTTAAGCTTAAGCTTTTCAGCTTTTTTCCCTCTGGTTGGCATTTTCCTCCGGTAGCTCCTTATAAGTCTCTTATTTATTATAAGGACATTCTCCTTGGCCCGAGTCAAGAATATCAAACCAATTTATGCAAATAATGATAAATCAAAAGTTCTTTATCATTCTTTGTATATTAAACAATTCCTTGATTTCGATTGGGGTAAAAATCCTCCGATCTAATGGATCTCTCTAGTCATAGTAATCCCTTTTGCTTTTATGATTATATTGGCGCTTTGGTATAAGGTTCTTCTTCATCGAACGAGTCCCATAGTCATTCTGGTTTATTCGATTCGATCATAAATTCAAAAGTCCAATCCCTTATTGGTTCGTCCTTTGGTGGTATAGGCATGGTTCTACCTATGACCTCCTTCCCAAACCCCTTAAGGTCCAAGTTACCCATTTTGCTAATAATAGTAAAGCAGATCCAAAGAATGAGAACATTCCTCTCACTCTCCTCTTCATTAGTAAATACAAAGTTCCCTCGGATCCTCAAATGGCAATACGGTATTCTCCACCCTCTGTTGCTAGTAATTCGGCATTATCTCTTGATCCACTCCCTCGACTTTCCCGCTTTTTCTACATCAAGTGGTGGGATAAGTTCGACGTTAACTGAATCATTAGTCAGGTTCAACAAGAATTTCCTGTTGCCCCTATTCCAGTTCCAGTCAATTCCCCAGTCATTCAGGCTAAGGATTCTAAAGCCATTCCTTTAGAACCCTCTTCCTCAAGTCGAAAAAGATTTCAAAAGAATCTAAGTCAAAACCGATCCCCACAGATCCTCCTGTTCCCGTAGCATTTCTGATTTCAAAGATTGCTCCGGTAGTGAGTTAAAACTTATTGCTCAAGCCCTCAATAAAAGAATTGATGAGTTACACGAAGAAGCCTCTAGGCATTCCTCAGCTTCTTCCCAGAATGACTCGATTAGCTAATTTGCGTAAGATGATGGTGCTGACGATCCCTACGGCACCATCAACCTTCAGATGCCCAGACCCATTTTTGCGACATCTACGATAGCCAAGCCATCGTTTCACCAAAGACCTGCCTCCTCGTGAGCCGATTCATTATTGATTAGCCAAAGACGCGTGCGATTCCAAAGAAAATCAAATGATTCCACTTTCCGGTAGAAAGTAGCTCAAGCGATAAAAGAGGCTCTTTTTCCACCGAAAGCGTAGTCGAGTCAAAAGTTGTCGACCGAAGCATCTATAATAGTCAAAAGTTAGCCTTGTTTATCAACGGTTGCTTTATGCATATTTCTTTTTACTTTTGCTTTTACCTTAGTAACTTGCTTTTACTTTTGCTTTTACTTTAGTAATTCACTTTTACCTAAGTGAAATGTTTCTTACTTTACCCAAGTAAATGTACAGTTCCCCTTTCCTCGTTTTATAAAAGGAAGGCGAGCTCATTTGGCAAATCGCTTTTTGAAACTTAGAAAGACTCGAGCTCTCTCTCTCGAAGAATCTTTAGTTTCTACCTCGATCACTTACTTAACCTCTCTTCTCCAATTCTCTAGTTAAATGTTTTAAATTTGTAAGTACTTTGTTTTATTTTCAGTTCTTAGTTTGTATATAGCTTGTATTATTATTACAATTCAGTTACTTATTTATAAAGACTGTGTTTTATTAAAACACAGATGCTAACAATGGTGTTTTATTAAACATAAATGGTATTTTAAATCGTCATTTGTTATATGGTATCGAGCCACACTTATTGGTTCTTGATCTTATCGGTGGTTTCGATTAAAAAGCAGTTTGATTTGTTTACTTAAATGTTTTTCCAAACTTTTATTTTTCTTGCTCGCTTTTAATCGCCCCCACTTCGTAGTAAAACACCCAAGATCGCCTTAAGTCCCGACTAATGCCGTTTGTAAGTCTCAATTGGGAGCAGTGTAAGGCTAAAGGGAACCTTTAGATCTACGGGTATGTATTTAAGGCAAGTAAGGCTAGAGTCTAAGTGGACCTTCAAGAAAAAGAATTTTTGTTTAAACAGTTAACAAATTAGTCTTCTGTTTAGATCGATGATCGATAAATCGAGGACCAATCGAGTGATCCTTTATTTGATTTCACCGATTTGTTTTTAAACAAATTTTTTACAAAATCTAAGAAATTTTGAAGATTTTGACCAATTTTCGAGAGAAAATTTTTTCCTCCTTCTTTATAAACCAAATTTTCAATGATAGGTTATTTCTCGGATAAAAATTTTAAGGCGGAATATTAGGGGATGGTGACTCATCCGAGAAGATGATCAATAAAGACCTTCCCAAGATCCATGGGAGATGGACCAAGTCAAGGAAGAAGACGCCAGAGGCATCTTTCAATAACCAATGTGTGATGGCCCCAGCCATCATCAGCTTTTGCTTTTACTTAAAGCAAAAGTCTTTTACTTTAGTTAAAATGTAAAAGTAAAAGTAAAAGAATAACTTTTGCTTTTACTTAAGTTAAATGTTTTTAACTTTAGTTAAATGTTTCTTACATTTACCCATGTAAAAGTAAATGTAAAATGTTTTTACGCTTTTACTTTTACTTTAGTAAATTACTTTTACTTGATTAATGTAATAGTGATTCTGCATGAATCAAATAGTAATTTACTTTTTAGTTTTCTATTTAAAGAAACTCAAGTGTTAGAGTTTCTTTAAGGCTTAATTCATAATAGCCTCGAGCTTCTCTCTCTAGAAAGCTCTTCCGAGAGGTCCTCTCCCTTCTCTAGTTAGTTAGGAGACGAAGCTTTCAAACCGATCTTCTTAGTTAAAGATGAAGAAGAAGTCTCAATACTTCTCTTCCTTAAACATTTAGTCTAGGAATTAATGTAATCCCTTCCTCAAATGTTTATAAATAAAAGAAAGAGATTACTTTACCGATTCACCGGTCATCTTCTTAATCTTTTCTTTCTTCTGTTAAAGTTTTTCTTTTAAAAACTTAATCGCCGCTGTTATATGGTATCAGAGCCACACGGTTGGTTCTTGATGCTATCGGTGGTTTCGATTAAAAACAGTTTGATTTGTTTACTTAAATGTTTTTCCAAACTTTTATTTTTCTTGCTCCGCTTTTAATCGCCCCACCTTCGCCGTGAAACACCCAAGATCGCCTTAAGTCCCGACTAATGCCGTTTGTAAGTCTCAATTGGGAGCAGTGTAAAGCTAAAGGGAACCTTTAGATCTACGGGTATGTATTTAAGGCAAGTAAGGCTAGAGTCTAAGTGGACCTTCAAGAAAAAGAATTTTTGTTTAAACAGTTAACAAATTAGTCTTCTGTTTAGATCGATTTACTGATAGATCAGGACCAATCGAGTGATCCTTTATTTCAGATTTCATCCGATTTGCTTTTTTTTAAACAAATTTTTTACAAAATCTAAGAAATTTTGAAGATTTTGACCAATTTTGAGAGAAAATTTTTCCTCCTTCTTTATAAACCAAATTTTTCAATGATAAGGTTATTTCTCGGATAAAAATTTTACATGAATATTAGGGGATGGTGACTCATCCGAGAAGATGATCAACAAGACCTTCCCAAGATCCACAGGAGATGGACTAAGTCAAGGAAGAAAGACGAGAGGCATCTTCTTCAATATCGACAGTGATGGCCCCAGCCATCATCATCTTTTGCTTTTACTTAAAGCAAAAGTCTTTTACTTTAGTTAAAATGTAAAAGTAAAAGTAAAAGAATAACTTTTGCTTTTACTTAAGTTAAATGTTTTTAACTTTAGTTAAATGTTTCTTACATTTACCCATGTAAAAGTAAATGTAAAATGTTTCTTACGTTTTACTTTTACTTTAGTAAATTACTTTTACTTCAGTTAATGTAATAGTGATTCCTGCGTGAATCAATAGTAATTTACTTTTCAGTTTTCTATTTAAAGAAACTCAAGTGTTAGAGTTTCTTTAGGCTTAATTCAGTATAGCCTCAGAGCTTCTCTCTCTAGAAAGCTCTTCCGAGGTCCTCTCCCTTCTCTCTTAGTTAACCGGAGACGAAGCTTTCAGCTTCGATCTTCTTAGTTAAAGATGAAGAAGAAGTCTTCAATACTTCTCTCTTCCCTTAAACATTTAGTCTAGGAATTAATGTAATCCCTTCCTCAAATGTTTATAAATAAAAGAAAGAGATTACTTTACCGATTCACCGGTCATCTTCTTAATCTTTTCTTTCTTCTGTTAAAGTTTTTCTTTTAAAAACTTAATCGCCGCTGTTATATGGTATCAGAGCCACACGGTTGGTTCTTGATGCTATCGGTGGTTTCGATTAAAAAACAGTTTGATTTGTTTACTTAAATGTTTTTCCAAACTTTTATTTTCTTGCTTCCGCTTTTTAATCGCCCCACCTTCGTTGGTGAAACACCCAAGATCACTTTTAAGTCCCGACTAATGCCGTTTAGAAGTCTCAATTGGGAGTGATTGTAAAGCTAAAGGAACCTTTAGATCTACGGGTATGTATTTAAAGGCAAGTAAGGCTAGAGTCTAAGTGGACCTTCAAAAAAAATTTTGTTTAAGCAGTTAACAAATTAGTCTTACATTTAGATCGATTCATCGATAAATCGGGACCAATCGAGTGATCCTTTATTTTGATTTCATCGATTTGTTTTTAAACAAAATTTTTTTTACAAAATCTAAGAAATTTTGAAGATTTTGACCAATTTTGAGAGAAAATTTTTTCCTCCTTCTTTATAAACCAATTTTTTCAATGATAGGTTATTTCTGGATAAAAATTTTAAGGCGGAATATTAGGGGATGGTGTGCTCATCCGAGAAGATGATCACCTTCCAAGCATCCACAGGAGATGGGCTAAGTCAAGGAAGAAGACGCCAGAGGCATCTTCTTAATCAATGTGTGATGGCCCCGGCCATCATCGCTTTTTGCTTTTACTTAAAGCAAAAGTCTTTTACTTTAGTTAAAATGTAAAAGTAAAAGTAAAAGAATAACTTTTGCTTTTACTTAAGTTAAATGTTTTTAACTTTAGTTAAATGTTTCTTACATTTACCCATGTAAAAGTAAATGTAAAATGTTTTTACGCTTTTACTTTTACTTTAGTAAATTACTTTTACTTGATTAATGTAATAGTGATTCCGCGTGAATCAATAGTAATTTACTTTTTAGTTTTCTATTTAAAGAAACTCAAGTGTTAGAGTTTTTTAGGCTTAGGCTTAATTCAAGATAGCCTCGAGCTTCTCTCTCTAAAGCTCTCCGAGAGTCTCTCTCCTTCTCTCTTAGTTAGCAGGAGGCGAAGCTTTCAAACTTCGATCTTCTTAGTTAAAGATGAAGAAGAAGTCTTCAATACTTCTTCTTCCCTTAAACATTTAGTCTAGGAATTAATGTAATCCCTTCCTCAAATGTTTATAAATAAAAGAAAGAGATTACTTTACCGATTCACCTGGCCATCTTCTTAATCTTTTCTTTCTTACGTTAAAGTTTTTCTTTTAAAACTTAATCGTCATTGTTATATGGTATCGAGCCACACGGTTGGTTCTTGATCTTTATCGGTGGTTTCGATTAAAAAGCAGTTTGATTTGTTTACTTAAATGTTTTTCCAAACTTTTATTTTTTCTTGCTCGCTTTTAATCGCCCCACCTTCGCCTGTGAAACACCCAAGATCGCCTTTAAGTCCCGACTAATGCCGTTTAGAAGTCTCAATTGGGAGCGATTGTAAGGCTAAAGGAACCTTTAGATCTACGGGTATGTATTTAAGGCAAGTAAGGCTAGAGTCTAAAGTGGACCTTCAAGAAAAAGAATTTTTGTTTAAACAGTTAACAAATTAGTCTTCTGTTTAGATCGATTTACTGATAAATCAGGACCAATCGAGTGATCCTTTATTTCAGATTTCAGTCTGATTTGTTTTTAAACAAATTTTTTTACAAAATCTAAGAAATTTTGAAGATTTTGACCAATTTTTGAGAGAAAAATTTTTTCCTCCTTCTTTATAAACCAAATTTTTCAATTTGATAGGTTATTTCTCGGATAAAAATTTTAAGAATATGGAATATTGGGGATGGTGACTCATCCGAGAAGATGATCATCAAAGACCTTCCCAAGCATCCACAGGAGATGGACCAAGTCAAGGAAGAAGACGCCAGAGGCATCTTCAGTCGACCGACAGTGATGGCCCCAGCCATCATCAGCTTTTGCTTTTACTTAAAGCAAAAGTCTTTTACTTTAGTTAAAATGTAAAAGTAAAAGTAAAAGAATAACTTTGCTTTTACTTAAGTTAAATGTTTTTAACTTTAGTTAAATGTTTCTTACATTTACCCATGTAAAAGTAAATGTAAAATGTTTCTTACGTTTTACTTTTACTTTAGTAAATTACTTTTACTTCAGTTAATGTAATAGTGATTCCTGCGTGAATCAATAGTAATTTACTTTTTAGTTTTCTATTTAAAGAAACTCAAGTGTTAGAGTTTCTTTAGGCTTAATTCAGTATAGCCTCAGAGCTTCTCTCTAAAGCTCTCTCCGAGGTCTCTCTCCTTCTCTCTTAGTTAGTTAGCCGGAGACGAAGCTTTCAGCTTCGATCTTCTTAGTTAAAGATGAAGAAGAAGTCTTCAATACTTCTCTCTTCCCTTAAACATTTAGTCTAGGAATTAATGTAATCCCTTCCTCAAATGTTTATAAATAAAAGAAAGAGATTACTTTACCGATTCAAATTGGCCATCTTCTTAATCTTTTCTTTCTTTCGTTAAAGTTTTCTTTTAAAAACTTAATCGCCATTGTTATATGGTATCGAGCCACACTATTTGGTTCTTGATGCTATCGGTGGTTTCGATTAAAAAGCAGTTTGATTTGTTTACTTAAATGTTTTTTCAAACTTTTATTTTTCTTGCTTCCGCTTTTTAATCGCCGACCTTCGCCAGTGAAACACCCAAGATCGCCTTAAGTCCCGACTAATGCCTTGGTTTGTAAGTCTCAATTGGGAGCAGTGTAAAGCTAAAGGGAACCTTTAGATCTACGGGTATGTATTTAAGGCAAGTAAGGCTAGAGTCTAAGTGGACCTTCAAGAAAAAGAATTTTTGTTTAAACAGTTAACAAATTAGTCTTCTGTTTAGATCGATTTACTGATAGATCAGGACCAATCGAGTGATCCTTTATTTCAGATTTCAGTCTGATTTGTTTTTAAACAAAAATTTTTTACAAAATCTAAGAAATTTTGAAGATTTTGACCAATTTTCGGTAGAAAATTTTTCCTCCTTCTTTATAAACCAAATTTTTGGGCTGATAGGGTTATTTCCTGGATAAAAATTTTAAGGCGGAATATTAGGGGATGGTGACTCATCTGAGAAGATGATCACCTTCCGGCATCCACAGGAGATGGGCCAAGTCAAGGAAGAAGACGCCAGAGGCATCTTCAGTCAACCAACAGTGATGGCCCCAGCCATCATCAGCTTTTGCTTTTACTTAAAGCAAAAGTCTTTTACTTTAGTTAAAATGTAAAAGTAAAAGTAAAAGAATAACTTTTGCTTTTACTTAAGTTAAATGTTTTTAACTTTAGTTAAATGTTTCTTACATTTACCCATGTAAAAGTAAATGTAAAATGTTTCTTACGTTTTACTTTTACTTTTGTAAATTACTTTACTTGATTAATGTAATAGTGATTCTGCGTGAATCAAATAGTAATTTACTTTTTAGTTTTCTATTTAAAGAAACTCAAGTGTTAGAGTTTCTTTGAGGCTTAATTCAATATAGCCTCGGAGCTTTCTCTCTAGAAAGCTCTTGAGGTCCTCTCCCTCTCTCTTAGTTAGCAGGAGAGCGAAGCTTTTCGATCTTCTTAGTTAAAGATGAAGAAGAAGTCTTCAATACTTCTCTCTTCCCTTAAACATTTAGTCTAGGAATTAATGTAATCCCTTCCTCAAATGTTTATAAATAAAAGAAAGAGATTACTTTACCGATTCATTGGCCATCTTCTTAATCTTTTCTTTTTTCTTCGTTAAAGTTTTCTTTTTAAAACTTAAATCATTGTTATATGGTATCAGAGCCACACGGTTGGTTCTTGATGCTATCGGTGGTTTCGATTAAAAAACAGTTTGATTTGTTTACTTAAATGTTTTTTCAAACTTTTATTTTTCTTGCTTCGCTTTTAATCGCCCGACCTTCGCGGTGAAACACCCAAGATCGCCTTAAGTCCCGACTAATGCCGTTTGTAAGTCTCAATTGGGAGCAGTGTAAGGCTAAAGGGAACCTTTAGATCTACGGGTATGTATTTAAGGCAAGTAAGGCTAGAGTCTAAGTGGACCTTCAAGAAAAAGAATTTTTTTTGTTTAAACAGATTAACAAATTAGTCTTCATTTAGATCGATTCTTGATAGATCGGGACCAATCGAGTGATCCTTTATTTCGATTCGATCGATTTGTTTTTAAACAAAATTTTTTACAAAATCTAAGAAATTTTGAAGATTTTGACCAATTTTGAGTGAAAATTTTTTCCTCCTTCTTTATAAACCAAATTTTTGGGGTGATAGGTTATTTCACGGATAAAAATTTTAAGGCGGAATATTAGGGATGGTGACTCATCCGAGAAGATGATCAACAAAGACCTTCCTAAGATCCACAGGAGATGGACTAAGTCGAGGAGGAAGAAGACGCCAGAGGCATCTTTGATCGACCAACAGTGGCCCTGACCATCATCAAACTTTTGCTTTTACTTAAAGCAAAAGTCTTTTACTTTAGTTAAAATGTAAAAGTAAAAGTAAAAGAATAACTTTTGCTTTTACTTAAGTTAAATGTTTTTAACTTTAGTTAAATGTTTCTTACATTTACCCATGTAAAAGTAAATGTAAAATGTTTTTTACGTTTTACTTTTACTTTAGTAAATTACTTTTACTTGAAGTTAATGTAATAGTGATTCTGCGTGAATCAATAGTAATTTACTTTTTAGTTTTTCTATTTAAAGAAACTCAAGTGTTAGAGTTTCTTTTAGGCTTAATTCAAGATAGCCTCGAGCTTCTCTCTCTGAAAGCTCTTCCGAGGTCTCTCTCCTTCTCTCTTAGTTATTCAGGAGACGAAGCTTTTACGACTTCGATCTTCTTAGTTAAAGATGAAGAAGAAGTCTTCAATACTTCTTCTTCCCTTAAACATTTAGTCTTGGAATTAATGTAATCCCTTCCTCAAATGTTTATAAATAAAAGAAAGAGATTACTTTACCGATTCATGGGTCATCTTCTTAATCTTTTCTTTCTTACATTAAAGTTTTTCTTTAAAAACTTAATCTTCACGTTGTTATATGGTATCGAGCCACACGGTTGGTTCTTGATGCTTATCGGTGGTTTCGATTAAAAACAGTTTGATTTGTTTACTTAAATGTTTTTCCAAACTTTTATTTTCTTGCTTCGCTTTTTAATCGCCCCCACCTTCGCTGTGAAACACCCAAGATCGCCTTTAAGTCCCGACTAATGCCGTTTGTAAGTCTCAATTGGGAGGCGATTGTAAGGCTAAAGGAACCTTTAGATCTACTGGGTATGTATTTAAGGCAAGTAAGGCTAGAGTCTAAGTGGACCTTGAAAAAGAATTTTTGTTTAAACAGTTAACAAATTAGTCTTCTGTTTAGATCGATTCTTGATAAATCGAGGACCAATCGAGTGATCCTTTATTTCGATTTCATCGATTTTTTTTAAACAAATTTTTTTACAAAATCTAAGAAATTTTGAAGATTTTGACCAATTTTGAGAGAAAATTTTTTCCTCCTTCTTTATAAACCAAATTTTTCAATGATAGGTTATTTTCTGGATAAAAATTTTAAGGCGGAATATTAGGGATGGTGACTCATCCGAGAAGATGATCAACAAAGACCTTCCCAAGATCCACAGTGAGAGATGGACTAAGTCAAGAGGAAGAAGACGCCAGAGGCATCTTGAATAATCCAATGATGATGGCCCAAACCATCATCGCTTTTTTTGCTTTTTACTTAAAGCAAAAGTCTTTTACTTTAGTTAAAATGTAAAAGTAAAAGTAAAAGAATAACTTTTGCTTTTACTTAAGTTAAATGTTTTTAACTTTAGTTAAATGTTTCTTACATTTACCCGTGTAAAAGTAAATGTAAAATGTTTCTTACATTTTACTTTTACTTTAGTAAATTACTTTTACTTCAGTTAATGTAATAGTGATTCCTGTGTGAATCAATAGTAATTTACTTTTTAGTTTTCTATTTAAAGAAACTCAAGTGTTAGAGTTTCTTTAGGCTTAATTCAGTATAGCCTCAGAGCTTCTCTCTCTAGAAAGCTCTTCCGAGGTCCTCTCCCTTCTCTCTTAGTTATTCGAGAGCTAAGCTTTCACCGATCTTCTTAGTTAAAGATGAAGAAGAAGTCTTCAATACTTCTCTCTTCCCTTAAACATTTAGTCTAGGAATTAATGTAATCCCTTCCTCAAATGTTTATAAATAAAAAAAGAGATTACTTTACCGATTCAATTGGCCATCTTCTTAATCTTTTTTTTTTCTTACATTAAAGTTTTTCTTTTAAAAACTTAATCGTGCATTTGTTATATGGTAGTAGGGATGGTGACTTAAATTGCTCTCTTCTTGCTTGAATTATTTTCTTTGTTAGTATCGGAGGAATATGAAATGTTAGAGTCTTCATTATTACTAACTTCATTTTTCATTCTCATTAACTCTAGTATATATTAAATTATCTTATTTAGTAATATTTAATCGAGATAACTTACATTTTATTTTGCATTCACTTTTATAATGACCCTTTTGCCCACAATTGTGGCACACAATTTTACTTTTATCAAATTTTTTAGTTCTTTTATTCTGTTTTTTATTAATGGGTTTGGGCTTATTATAATAATTATCTTGATTCTTATCTTTATGATGACTGCGTCTTTTCTTGTGACGTCTATGACTTCTGTGAGAGTCAATATGTTTATGCCTGTGTTTTCGTCTAGAAGGAGCCACAGGAGGTAAACCATATTGCTCGCAGAATGTTCCGAGCTCATATTTAGCTTTCTTCTTGTCTTTACTAGCTTGTTTGGCTAACTTAAAATCAATGCACATTTTTAATCCTATCTTTTGAATATAACTGATTATGTCACCATAAGTGAGATTATCATAATCAATATATCCTAAATTTTTACTAAGTTCTTCACGAACTTTATGAGCAAATAAGGATGGTAAACCATTAACAAATTTTTCTTTTCGAAAAGGTTTATTATCGTCATTTCTCATCATAACTTTAGAACTAAAACATCTTTGTACCATCTAAAGTCACTTAGAGTGGGACAAGTGAGATTACTTAGGCGATCGTGGATTCTTTCGGTGATGTTCTTTGGGGTTCCCTCTGAAGTGTTTTATTATAGTATAAATCAAAGTATTTACTCCATCGGTGGCCCTATTCCTATAGTTTCATTAAAAATCGGGTTGCCTTGAAGATCTAATCGAGCAAGCATGGATTATAGATAATCTAGAATCTTGATGAGATGTTTTTCTCACCAAGATCCGAGAATACCGTAAATCCACTCAGCCGATAATTCAACAATATCTAGTTGAGTTAGAGTGTTGAATTTAGTTAGATATTTGTTTGCCACCATGGACATATGATTTAACTTATTGAGGATTTCTTGTTCGCTAAATCCGTCAATATTCCATTCATAAATTTTATTAGACCAAACAGAAAATTGTTTATCTAGATTTCTCTTCAAATTATAGATCCGGAGGAGTTGGTCTAGAATACCAATTCTCGGTCATACTTAGTATTATGGACGGTTAACTTATTTAAGCGTTTCATGAATATCTTATCTTGATGAGGTAGGTGATTGACTATCGATCGACTATCGCTTTCATTATCGAGTTAATCGATCGATAATGTTAATAATGCATTGCTTGTTTAGGTTCGATCTTTGTTTTAATTTTTAAATAAGCGATCAATAGGCTTTGTGAAGATCAACGTCTTTATTAGGTAAACCTAATTTTTCTCTATTTTCTGGTAGTTTTAATAGTGGTTGAACAATTTTTGACTCTGGTTTTTTAATTATATTTTCTTCAAATTTTTCTTCAATCCTGTCTAACTGTTTTCCTACAGTTGCTAAGTATTGGTTACTAAAATTTAACTGTTCTATGATTTTTTTATCATCATTAATTCCATTGGAGATTTTAAATGGGTGGCCAATTCTTGAAGTACTTTTTCTTTGAAATTAAGATGATTCTAAGGGTGGGTGACTAGACGAGACCTTAGACTTGTCTTCTTTAACCCATTGAGTTTTAGTTATAACATTGCATTTATATTGATACTGCTCATACCAATCGTAGAAGGTAATATTAATTTTTTCACTACCAATAAATTTCTTCCATTTATTGACAATTTTATCTCTTTCTTTCTCAGTTGGGTGATTTTTTCTAAATTGATGTCTTTTATTTTTATTAGATTTGGAGTTAAAATCATTCACAAGATTAATCCAATCTAACACAAATTCTTTCTTAATGACTCTTAATTGATTATTAATTGGAACATCAAAATCAGACTGAGTTGGAAGCTCAGAAGGAGTCGGAGAAGAAGAGCTTTCTTCTTCGGCTGGGTAATTCTGAGGGTGACAAGAATAACAAGGATGACTTGCTTGACCTTGATTTAAAATTCCTTTTAACTTAATGTCTCTTATAGAAGGGTTACTAAGGACTTTAGAATCTCTTCAAGCGATTCATGAAGGAGTGAAGAACTAGAATAGTCCTCTATAATAACTGGTCTTCTAGAACGTTCAAAGCTAACTTTGACAGTTCCATCAGAAAATTGCCTTATGTTTTCAATGTTCACTACGTTGTTTACTACAGGCTGCTGTGGTATTTCACTTGGTAAAATCCATTGGTGGGTAATGTAATATCTTTCCATAGAATTGTTCTAGGGATGCGGATATTAGCATCACCTTTGGTTGAACTTTGAATTAATACGATTGTGATCTTTAGGGCTTTTATTAAGAGCATGGACATTCAAATTAGTCTTCATGGTCTTATAATAAATTTATAGATTAGAGCAATTGGTTGAGAACCTTCAATCATTTGTGTAATTTCTCCTATTTTTTTAATATTCAATGTTAAAGCTTTTAATAGGTGTTGATCACTTAGACTAAGTGTGAAGTCGGAAAGCAATTAAAATGGATAGGACCATTGTGCGATGGCTTCCATAGCACCTATTATGCTTGGATAATAATTCAAAAATCTAGCATCTCGAGATGGAGGTAGATACTTGAATTAATTCCTTTAATATTCAATGGTTTAACTGCTACTTGAACTAGACTATGTGGATGAAATTATAACCCTTTTTTCTATGTTTTTAATAACATCCGGGGAAAGAAGGCTACAATTTTCATACTCTTTATTAATAGCATAGACCTTTTCAACCTGTTTTAACATTATAATAATCTTTTAAAGTTATCTAAAAATGTTGGTCGATAAATTTCTTTGGGAGAAATTGCAGGTATATTCCAGATTATGTAAAACTTGGTGATATTTTCATAACTGCTTTCTTCCCGATTAACTATGTTAAGTAAAGGTTGCAAGGTTGACCTATGACTATTTGAGGAGTTAGATCTAAATAACCTACTCATTATTCTTTGGGTTCAAAATTATTCACTCTTTATCTTCCATTCGGACCCTCTTTACGGGTAGACTCATACCTATTGTTCTTAAACCCTTCTTTGCTCAGACAAGAGACTTACCTAGGGTTGATAAATGAACAAGGTGTTCTCTGATTAAGTTAGGTGACTTCGATAAAGGATGAAATGATTTTGAAAGCATTTAATGAAGCAAATCGGAAGATCTTCATCGTCGCATTTAGTAACAGAGAAAGAACTTAGCTACGATACCATATACCATTTGGGTATATATATATATATATATATATATATATATATATATATATATATATATATATATATATAGAGCCCTTCCATAGCAATAGGTATTTTATGGGTCTTATCTGCAACACCCCTTTTTGGATAGATTGATAAACTTATTGGGAAATTTGAGATTGAAACATAAATATACCAATGCCGCTGAAACATGCAAACTTTTATTTTAATATGAGGACCCCACCATAGTCAACAAGTTGTCGGTTTGTTTAACTAAAAGCAATTTTTAATATTAAATATCACAGTAAAATGCGACATGTAGAAACTTTGTAAAAAAATAAAAAAATAAAAAATAAATAAATACCAATAGTAAGGTTTATTTAGGTTGGTTTTTCTCTCTCTCATCTGAATTTGGTTGTGGCGATCTGCGATGTGATCTGAACACCCTTATCTTCTTTCTTTCTTTATTGATTACCACCCCCTCACTTGACCCATTATTATTACGTCTCTCTCTCATGACTTTAATTCCTTTATACTTTACCCAAGTCCCATATTGCCCTTTTACAGGTCACTGAAATTGTGGAGGCGAGGAGAGAGAAAATAAATTTGCTTTGTTTTGTAACTAAAAATTACGAATAATTTTTTAAATTGGGTTTTTAAAATTAATAATAATTTTAAAATTTAGAATGAAAAGTATAATATTTATAAAGATTTTGTATATTTAATTTTTTATTAAAATCGGATTTAATAATTTATATTTATATATTTCTTAAATATTAAAAACAAAATTACAAGAGCCTTTATTATTAGGTAATTATTGTTTCTTTTGATTCTAAAAAATTATTATTAATTTTAAAAAAAAACCAATTTAAAAATTATTTAGAATTTTAGTTACAAAAAATTATTAAAAAAAATTTATTTTCTCTCCTCGTCCTCCACAATTTCGTGGTGACCTGTAAAAGGGCAATATGGAGACTGGGTTAAAGGCGTAAGTAATAAAGGAATTAAAGTTGGTGGAGAGAGAGACGGGGTCAAGTTAGTGGGGGGTGGTAATCAATAAAGAAAGAAAGAAGATAAAGTGGTGTTCCAGATCAGCATCGCAGATCGCCACAAAAATACCAGATGGAGAGAGAGAAAATACCAACCTAAAAGCTCTTACTATTGGTATTTTTTTATTATTTTTTAAGCTTCTAAGAGGTTGTGCTTGGTTTTTTTTTTTTTTTATACATGTTTAAGATAAGTGTGTGACGCCCCAAAATTAGGTATACATCACCCATCTTGGGTCGACACTTACATGGTATGTAATTTAAATACAACTTATTAACATAATCATGTGCCGTGTACAATACGACATAAGCTGTGAGTTTAAATACAAATATCGTCTACTAGATATTATACAAACTCAAACAAAAAGTCCTCATTACAGATTATTATCACACTATTTTACGAATAGTGAGGACTACTAATGCTATCTTGAGGACCATCACTCGTTTCCCCGACTCGCGTCCAAATTTATATTATCATTTCTCAAGAGAACGGTGAAAGAAAGGGTGAGCTCAACTAGCCCAAGAAGAAATATTATGACTAAGATAATGCAGAATAAATTATCAATAGTCTTCAATAATGTTAAACCGATAAAATACAATGTAGAAAACCGGTTTAACTACGACGGAATATGCAATCCATTAAAAGAGTCAAGTAGAAAATAAAGTCTACTATCTTTTGGTTTTAAAAGGTTTTTCATCATCGTTATAAATGAGACTCACTTTTAATAAATATTCCACATCATCGAATAACCCCACACTTTCTGCCGAGGATATTCTTTAGTATTACGACCACAATTATTCATGCACTACGGGCCAAGAATATTTGTGTATTCATTAATGGTCATGATCATGCCAACAATCGTCCATCAATGCACTACTGACCATCGAGGATTTTTATCACATCATTTGTAACATTACGGCCATGATTACACCGAATAGTCTCGGTCATAATCATACCAAGTCCATCTATGCACTACTGAAAGCCACGTGATGACTTTCAACATAATATAAACATGAGGATGATGACAATGATATAAGAATTCAATAAAACAAGTTCAAGAATTATTTTATCCAGAATTATTAACGCCCAAATTAGTAAAATTCAAGAATGATCGGAAGAATATTTCCATGAAAAAGATATGGATGAAACGCAAATATCAAGGATATTCTACTAATTTCATGGAGTATAGAAGTCAAAGTTTTAACCAACCTGGGTATAATAAAGGATGGAATAACAAAAGAAATCACCATGCATGCGATAGAATCGCATGCAGACGAGTTATTCCGGCGAGTAATAATAAATAACAGAACTGTGTCGAGGTGAAATTACGCGCAAGCAGGATGTTCCAACAGAATAATAAAGATGGAACGGATCCGGTGCAAAAAACACACGATAGGATATTCCAATGAGAATAATAAATACGGAACCGGTCCAGGTGTAAAACACATGCATGAGGATGTTCCAGCAGAAAATAATAAAGAGCGGAACCGAGTAAGGTGTAAAACACATGACATGAGGATGTTCCAATGAGAATAATAGAAGAATGTCACCAAGTATAGGTAAATCACAGATACTGAGTTATTCCAACAGAATAATAAGCAATGGAATAACAACAGCCTTCTCTTCATGAATAGGAAAGAATAACACCCCTTACATTTGGTAGGAGATTGAATCTCGCAAAGATGTAGTAACAAAATACTCTTCTTCTTCTCTCTTATTCTCTCTATACTTTCTCTCTCTATAGCTTGAATGAATTCGTGAAAATAATGAAGCCCTAGGCCTCTATTTATAGAAGATTTCTAGCTTAGCACCGCCAATGTGAAAAATGAGTGGCTTCGATGTAATTGGTTTGGACTTTGTAATGTGAAAAACGACAAGTGGTTCGACGTCTGGTAAAGGTAATTACTATTAACGAAGGTAAATACTATTGACGAAGGTAAATACTATTCACAAGCGGGTAATTACTATCGACGAAGGTAATTACTATCGACGAAGGTAAATACTATTCACAAGGTAATTACTATTGATTGAAGGTAATTACTTATCGACGAAGGTAAATACTATCGTGAAGAGACTCTTAGATGATGACATATAGAGCCCCCATAAAATAATCAAACTTACCACAAATCATTTTTTTTTTTCATCAACACATATTTAATCTTTCAACAATTATTAATCATTTATAACTTGTCGTCTCAATTATTGATTTAATACTATAACATATATCTGGATGATCTTTGTGACAATAATTGAATCAATAATATAAGAGATATGATGCAAAGAATTATCGTAGCAATAATTGAAAGCATAGCCGAAAGTGACTTCTCACGTAAGCATCAATAATCAATACTGAGTGTGCTACTACGCAACCACGCCAGACGCGTATTCTTTTACCACCCGGTAGTTCAACAGCTTTTAACAGTAACACCTCCGCCGTTATTTTTATAAAATATTTTTGTCGTTTTTCAATCCGACAATAATAATTACATTATGGGGTCCACCAATGATTGAGCCATTGTACGAATATTCCCTAACAAAAAGAATATTCCCACCAAACTAATATTTTATAACAACTTGCATACTTTGCAAAATTTATAAATATTACCCACAACTATAACATTATATCAAATTTATTACATAATATTCAAAATAATATTTATAGAAAAAATCATCTTTATTTATAAAAGTCGGGTCTTACAACCTCCCATTCTTATGAAATTTCGCCCTCGAAATTGTGGTACGATACACTGTATGTCAAGAGGTAAGGATACCTTGATTTCATTTGATTCTAACTCCCAAGTCATTTCCTCAACATCGTGGTTCCTTCACAAAACTTTGACTTGAGGTATAACCTTGAGCGTAGAATATGTTCCTTCTTATCCAAAATTTGAACAGGAACCTTCTTACATCGCCAAATCTTCCGCTATTTCGTCTCGGTTCTAACTCAATAATATGGTTCGGTCTTTCACATATTTACGTAACATAGATATGTGAAAACGTTATGAACACGAGACATATTTGGCAGAAAAAGTCTATATAGGCCACGGTTCCTACTCGATCGAGGATTAAAATGGACCAATGAATCGAGGTTAAGTTTTCCTCTCTCTTCCAAATCTTGTAACTCCTTTCCATGGAGCAACTCTTAACAACACATGATCTCCTATATCGAATTCCACGCCCTTTCGATGAAGATCAAGATAACTCTTTTGTCGATTTTGTGAGGTTTTATACGTTGTCGGATCGTTTGAATCTTTTTCCGTAGTCATACGTACCAACTGGTCCCAACAACGTTGTTTCACCCACCTCATCCCAAAGATATCGAGAACGACACTTTCTTCCATACAACGCTTCGAATGGAGCCATGCCAATACTTGCTTGATAACTGTTGTTGTAGGAAAACTCCACCAATGGTAAGAACTTGTCCCAACTTCCCTTGAAATCAAGGACACAGAGTCTTAATAGATCTTCAAGAGTTTGAATAGTCCTCTCCGATCGTCTGGTAAAATCGAGGATGATATGCCGAGCTAAATCGTAAGTCTGTGCCCATAGCTTTTTGCAAACTAACCCAAAATCGTGAAGTGAATCTTGGGACTCGATCGAAACTATGGATACTTGAGATACCATGCAGTCTTACAATCTCGTTTATGTACATACGAGCAAGACGTTCAAGTGTATAAGTTTCTCGACGGTAAGAAATGAGCGAGACTTGGTCAACCTATCAACAATGACCCAAATCGCATCAATGCGCTTGAGAAACCTTAGGAAGACCCAGAACGAAATCCATGGTAATGTGCTCCCACTTCCATTCTCGGAATTTCAAGTGGTTGCAATGGACCTTTTGGTACTTGATGCTCCGCTTTAACTCGTTGACAAGTTAGACACCTTGAGATAAGCAATGCTATCTCTCTCTTCATATTGCTTCCACCAAAATGTATGACCGAATATCTTGATACATTTTGGTACTCCCAGATGGATTGCAAATGGTGTGTTGTGCGCCTCCATCATGATATTATACTTTAAATCGTGGTCGTTAGGAACACAAAGTCCGGAGTTGACTCAAGTATTCCTTCTTCATCGATTCTTGCTTCCGACATAGCTAGCACCTTCTCGCACTTTCTTCCTCATACGATCACCTCCGTCCTCCAGTAGCTGCGGAGGCGACTTTAACTTTATCAATTAAAGTTGGTTCTACTCAGTATACTCGCTATCATCACATGAGTCCTCGAGTCTTTAATTCTATCTCCATCCTTTGCAAGTCACACAAAATGGGCCTCGTTAACAATATCGCACTCGTGCTTGATATGATTTTCTACTCAATGCGTCACTACCACGTTCGCTTTTCAGGATGGTATTGGATGGTATGATCATAATCTTTCAGCAGATTCAAGCCAACGTCGTTGTCGCATGTTGAGTTCCTTTTGAGTGAAGAAATATTTGAGGCTTTTATGATCCGTAAAGATCTCCACTTTCTCCCATACAAGTAATGCCTCCAAATTTTAAGTCTGAAGATAATATTTGCTAACTCTAGATCATGAGTAGGATAATTCCTCTCATATTCTTTGAGTTGTCGCGAGGCATAGGCTATAACTTTTCCATGTTGCATAAGAACACATCCCAACCCCTTTGCTCAAGCATCACCAGAGATGACAAATCCTCCGAGCGGATGGTATTGTCGAGCAGGTCTTTGAAATAAGTCTCTCTCGAGTTCTTGAAAACTCTTCTCACATTCTTCGTTCCAACCGAACTTTGTATCTTTCCGAGTCATTTGAGTCGATGGAATAGCGATTCGAGAAAATCCTTCCACGAATCTCCGATAATAACCAAATTTAAACCGAGAAAGCTACGACTTTCTCCATCGATTTAGGTTGTTCCCGACTTTGAATAGCTTCAATCTTTCTTTGGGTCAACAGATATTCCATGACTTGATACCACGTGCCCAAGGAATGCTACTTCTTCAAGCTAGAACTCGCATTTCTTGACTTGGCATAAAGCTTATATTCACGAAGCTTTTGGAGTGTCACCTCAAGTGTTGCTTTCATGATCTTCACGGCTTTTGGAATAAATAAGGATGTCATCAATAAAGACGACCACAAAGTGATCTAAATATTCCTGAATACTCGGTTCATCATATCCATGAAGGCGGTAGGAGCATTAGTCAATCCAAAGGACATGACTAGAATTCATAATGCCCGCATCGGAGTTTAAAGCCGTCTTTGGAATGTCACGTGGTTCTAATCTTCAATTGGTGATATCCGGGAACGAAGATCAATCTTTGAAAAGAATTTGGCTCCTTGCAACTAGTCAAACAGGTCATCAATACGTGGCAATGGATACCTATTTTTGATGGTGACGTGATTCAACTCCCGATAATCAATACAAAGTCGCGATACTCCCATCTTTCTTCTTCACGAATAGAACAGAGCACCCATGGAGAAGTACTAGGGCCGAATAAAGCCGATGTCTAACAATTCCCGCAGTTGGGTCTTTAACTCACGAAGTTCAATAAGAGCCATTCGATATGGGGCTTTGAAATAGGTTTTGTATCGGGTTCAAGGTCGATACAAAATTCAATTTCACGCCCGGGGGTAGGCCAGAAGTTCTTGAGAATACGTCAGAAATTTATTAACAATAGAATATCGTTAAAAGCGACGTATTTTTATTTAAATCATGACATGAGTTAAGAAAGCTTGACATCCATTTTTAATAAACGAATAGCTTTATGGCTTGAGATGACCGTGATTGATTTTAATGGTTTGGTCGTTTGAATTAGCATAATAGGTTGATTAGGAATATGAAAGCTAACAACTCACTAAAACAATCAATTTTTGCATGATAAGTAGTTAACCAATCAATCCCTAGAATCACGTCAAATGCAAGTATTTTTAATGAAATAAGATCGGAGGTAATGTGAGGTACCGATTTGAACCAAACAAGCTTATAAAGCAGTGGATGTAATGAAGGTTTCTCCCCAAATGGAGTTTCCACAGATAAGTCAAAGTCTAATTTCTCCAGAGTCAAATTTAATCGATGGCCAAGTAGGAGAAATAAAAGAATGGGTAGAACCCGGTATCAAATAAAGTATAGACTTCATTAGAGTTTATTATAAGCTTACCCGTGATGACCTCATTTGGATTCCTTGCTCTTTGGGAGGTCACAACAAATGCTGCTCCCCTGCACTCTGGGTTTTGAATTTTACAGGATGGCCTTTGGTGCCTCCATCCTATTGAATTTGTCTTTGAAACGACAAAATCGAGCTAAGTGACCTTCTCTTCCACAATTATAACATGCTTTGGAGACGACATGACGCAGATTTGGACCGATGTGTCCTCTCCTCCGTATTTGAAGCATATGATAGGTGGTCTTTCTTCTTCCTTAACAATGGGTGCTGGTGCTGACGTCTTTCCACCATTGTTGAATCTCCATTTCTTGAAATGTCCATTCTTATTGTTTTGGCCCTGATTACCACCGAAGTGCTTACCATATCTGGCCTGTTGATTCCCTCCACGCTTGTTGTCACCGCCTCGATGACTATTCTCGCTGGTATTATAATTTTCTTTACCGCTTCTTTTAGTTGTGTTGACTCATTATCGCGTTCCACTAATCGAGCCCTATTTACAACATCCGAATACAAACACGGTTTATGAGAAATAAGATGTTGACGTATCTCCGACTTCAAACCTCTTAAAACATTCGCGCCATTTCTCTTCATTATCCACCAAGTGGGATATAAACCGTGATAACTCCGCAAATTTTGCCTCGAATTACGACACGGTCATATTGTTTTGTTCCAACTTGATAAATTCCACCTCCTTCATGTGGCGAATACTTTCGGGAAAGTATTTGTCGTTGAATGCGACTCTGGAACTTCTCCCAAGATATCTTGAAGACAAATTTGGTTGAGTACGTTTTTACCGATTCACCACAAGTAATCCGCCTCTCCACGCAACATAAAGGCGTGCAAAGGGAACCTTTGCTCTCGAGCATCCCAAGACATCAAATATCTTGGTAATCTGCTTTATCCATGCTTCCGCCAGAAGTGGTTTTGGCTCTCCCTTAAACTCCGGTGGTCCCAGCTCCTTAAATTGTTTAGCGGTGACCGCCAGAGAGTTTTCCGTGTTTTCACCTACGTTTTGGACAAGAGTCGCGCTCTCTTTCATTGTTGATAAATTGCATAAAGCCTCCGAACATTTGATCATTCGTCATTTGGTCAGTGTTGTTATTTGCATGAGGATTATCGCCTACGATGCACATTATCCACGATTATTGATATGTGGTGAATCAACGATCGCTGCGCTCCATTGCTATTCTCAACATTCTCGGATGTCATTTTCGAGATCATCGCCACAAAACAAAAGGTTAATTGACATGTAACAAATTATCCCTATCTTCCGACCAACCAATAAAATAAAGACATAAACTTAGGTAGTCATACTAAAGAAAGGTATTCCTGCTCTCTCCCTCCTAGTACTATTCTCACATCTTAGCAGGATCATATCCCTAAGCTCGATACCAACCGTGACGCCCCCAAAATTGGGTATACATCACCCATCTTGGGTGCGACACTTACATGGTATGTAATTTAAATACAACTTATTAACATAACTAACTGTGGTAGTATAATACGACATAAAGCGTGAGTTTAAATACAAATATAAATCTACTAGATATTATACAAACTCAAACAAAAAGTCCTCATTACAGATTATTATCACACTATTTTACGAATAGTGAGGACTACTAATGCTATCTTCAGGACCATCACACTCGTTTCCCAGACTCGTCCCCGGCTATATTATCATTTCAAGAGAAAACGGTGAAAGAAAGGGGTGAGCTCAACTAGCCCAAGAAGAAATATTATGACTAAGATAATGCGTAATAAATTATCAATAGTCTTCAATAATATTAAACCGATAAAATACAATAGAACAACCGGTTTAAGCTATGATGAATATCGTAATCCATTAAAAGAGTCAAGTAGAAAATAAAGTCTACTATCTTTTGGTTTTAAAAGGTTTTTCATCATCATTGTTATAGGCGAGACTCAAACTTTAATAAATATTCCACATCATCGAATCACCCCGCACTACGGCCGAGGATATTCTTTTAGTATCACGACCACAATTATTCATGCACTACGGGCCAAGAATATTTGTGTATTCATTAATGGTCATGATCATGCCAACAACTCGTCCATCAATGCACTACTACCATCGAGGATTTTTATCACATCATTTGTAACATTACGGCCATGATTACACCGAATAGTCTCTCGGTCATAATCATACCAAGTCCATCTACGCACTTCTACAGTTGCCAGATGACTTTCAACATAATATAAACATGAGGATGATGACAATGATATAAGAATTCAATAAAACAAGTTCAAGAATTATTTTATCCAGAATTATTAACGCCCAAATTAGTAAAATTCAATAATGATCGGAAGAATATTTCCATGAAAAGATCTTTGGATGAAACGCAAATATCAAGGATATTCTACTAATTTCATGGAGTATAGAAGTCAAAGTTTTAACCAACTGGGTATAATAAAGGATGGAATAACAAAAGAAATCACCATGCATGCGATAGACCGCATGCAGCGAGTTATTCAATGAGAATAATAAATAATGTAACCGAAGTCGGTGAAATTACATGCAAGCGGGATGTTCCAACAGAATAATAAAGATGGAACCAGATCCGGTGTAAAACACACAGATAGGATATTCCAACAGAATAATAAATACGGAACCAGGTCCGGTGTAAAACACACAGACAGGATGTTCCAACAGAATAATAATAAAGACGGAACCAGGTCCGGTGTAAAACACACAGACAGGATGTTCCAACAAAATAATAATAAAGACGGAACCAGGTCCGGTGTAAAACACATGATGCATGTGATGTTCCAGCGTAATAATAGAAGAATGTCACCAAGTATAGGGTAAGCATGGCGATACAAAGTTATTCCAGCGAGTAATAATAAACAATGGAATAACAACAGTTCTCTTCGCTGAATAGGAAGAATAACACCCCTTACATTTGGTAGGAGATTGAATATCTTTAAAGCGTGTAGTAACAAAATACTCTTCTTCTTCTCTCTTATTCTCTCTATACTTTTTCTCTCTATAGCTTGAATGAATTCGTGAAAATAATGAAGCCCTAGGCCTCTATTTATAGAAGATTTCTAGCTTAGCAAGACTTATGTGTGAAAAGCAAGTGGCTCGACGAATTGGTTTGACGCTCAGAATGTGAAACGACAAGTGGTTCGGACGTCACGGTAAAGGTAATTACTATTAACGAAGGTAAATACTATTGACGAAGGTAAATACTATTCACAAGGGTAATTACTATCGACGAAGGTAATTACTATCGACGAAGGTAAATACTACTATTCACAAGGGTAATTACTATCGACGAAGGTAATTACTATCGACGAAGGTAAATACTATTGTGAAGAGACTCTTAGATGATGACATATGAGCCCCCATAAAATAATCAAACTTACCACAAATCATTTTTTTTCATCAACACATATTTTATCTTTCAACAATTATTAATCATTTATAACTTGTCGCCTCAATTATTGATTTAATACTATAACATATTATATGGATGATCATTGTGACAATAATTGAATCAATAATATAAGAGATATGATGCAAAGCAATTCGTGAAGCAATAATTGAGCATAATTTGAGTGACTTCTCACGTAAGCATCAATAATCAATACTGTAGTGTACTTCGCAACCACGCCAGTATCGTACTTTTTACTGCCGGTAGTTCAACAGATTTTAACGGTAACACCTCCGCCGTTATTTTTATAAAATATTTTTTGTCGTTTTCTCAATCCGACAATAATTACATTTGTGGGGTCCACCAATGATTGAGCCGTTATGCATTTAATATTCCTAACAAAAAGAATATTCCCCCACCAAACTAATATTTTATAACAACTTGCATACTTTTGCAAAATTTATAAATATTACCCACAACTATAACATTATATCAAATTTATTCCATAATATTCAAAAATAATATTTATAGAAAAAATCATCTTTATTTATAAAAAGTGGGTCTTCTTTCATTAGGTTTGTAATATTCATAACGCAATCAAATTGCATAAAAGTGCTTAAGCGTGGTAAAATCGAGTTTAAAAATTTTACAAACCATAAACCCGGATCACCCTTTATGCGATAATTATTAATTAAACGAAAAGATAAAGAATAAAATCATACCCTGAAGGTCGAGCTTCCTCGTACAAGTTCACCTCCAAATCCTTTCGCGTTCAATCTTGAATCCACCGGATTTGGTTCCTTCCTTTGATCAACGCGTTAGCCACCCAAATGTTTGGCCTCAGAGGTGATCCACCAAGGAAGAAGAAAATTCAAGAAGATGGGTATTTGGCTCAAACCCTAGTTTTCTATCTCTATATAAAAAGGTACTCTCCCAACTATTGGAAATATGTCGTATGTTGAAAAAGTCAACATCCCATACCCACCCATAATAAGACTCTCTTATTATTTATAGATGGCAAGCAACCCACCTTAACAATTAAGGAATTGGGTTTTAATTAATTAATTCTTTTAATTAATTAAGCTCCCCTAATCTTATTAGGGATAATTAATTAAACTCCTTTAACTAATTTTCCTTCCTAATCCAATTAGGAATAAATGAGAGTACTTGTATTAAATTAATTTCTAAACTCTTTTAGAAATTAAAATAATAATAATTGTAATAATATTAATAAGACTCCTCTTATTAATTTATATTTAATATTTCTAAAATATTAAATAATAATATTAAGATATTTAATTTATTCTATCACCATAGATTAAATTAAATATACATAACATATTATTACGATTATGCCATTAACTTCTTAAATAATTATTCTTCCTTTTATGGTGTGACCCTTTAGGTTCTCCATATTAAACCTAAGTTGTGAATAAATCAATTAGAACAATTCTAATCTTATTTAAATAAATAAATTAAACAATTAATTTATTTAAATAAATAATATTTATTCTCTGATAAGGGATAAGCCTCCTAAATGATCAACGAATTTTCCGGATAATATAGATTTCAACATTAATCATAAAAGAACCTTTGAGTAAATAGTTACTGCATAATTCAATCTCTTCCACCATACAATGTCCCAATTAAATATAAGACATGGAATTATCACAAGTCTTATTTTATTTAATTATATGTATTTCGACTCTTAAACGCACAACTCCAAATAATGCAAATTAGAAACTCCTTTCTAATTTCATTCTCGCCGCCAAGGACTCATTGGGTTGTCATTTATCGAATCACATAGACATTTCTCTTCTTTTATTGAAGTGGTAGATTCTTTATTGATCATACATTATCTCCATATATAACTTATTATACCCAAGCATACCCTTTGATATACCCTAAGGGTCTTAAGGAATAAGTCAAAGTATAACTCATCATACACAAGATACTATGATGATCTCAAGTCCAAGGATCACTTAGACTTACTATCACTACAGAATTCCTATCGACAGCAAATAAAACTCCATTAGGTATTCCTTAATGAGCCAACGCTCAAATTGAACTTATTCTCTAATAAGCACCTACATACTTGCTTTTAGTGTCTCCACACAAATGATCATGAGATCAATCATCCTCATCCAATGAAGTAGTTAACGTATGTACCAATCTATTCGGATTCACTAATCCCCAATTTAGTAATCCAATGATTGGGAACTATTTTAGTTTTAAGCTTTCTAAGAATTTAGATCTCATTAGAATGATCATCATCATTATTCTAAAAGCATTGCTTAAAACTATGGGTTTATCACATATTATAAAACAAAGATCATGTAGATAATTAAAAGCCTTTAATAAATTAATACTTTTATTAATAAATGAATAAGATTGTTACAAAGTATATGCTTTATCATCAAACATGATTGGCTTGTATGCATACTACTTTCACTTACAAGCTGTACCGATCGTATTATTTAATATTAAAAATTCGTTTTAGTTAAACAAACTGACAACTTGTTGACTATGGTGGGGTCCTCATATTAAAATAAAAGTTTACAAGTCATGTTTTGGCTTGGTATATTTATGTTTCAATCTCACCTTCCAATAAGTTTATCAACGGTCCAAAAGGGGTGTTAGACAAGAGCTATATCAAGCTGGTTCATATGAAAAGGGCTCCTATATATATATATATATATATATATATATATATATAGTATATTGATACTGATTAATCATCAGTCAATATCCCAAGATAAAAGAAATAAATAGAACCCAAATAAGTTGAAGCCACACACCCATATTATATAGCATGGGTCATATACAGGTGACATAGTTTATGGAGGTGAGCAGAGCAGGAATGGGGTTTGGTACGTAGCTTTTTACTTTGAACCTTTCGGTTTGGTGAGAATATATACCATATCTTTCAATAGATGTGAGCATGGTGTAGTTTGGTGCGGTTTGAAGTCAAAATTGCACACGAAACCGCTTATGATTAGTCTTGGTCTTGGTTTTAAAGCAGTGTAAGTGCGATTTTAATTGGTGCGGTTTCGGTTCCAAAACCAATTGAAACAACAAAAAAGTGTAAGCCTTCAATAAAATTTGACATAGAACTTACATCGAGCAATTAACTTAGTGACAAAGTCGGCAATGAGAATTATATAAAGCATAGAACCAAAGTTCTTTCTGCCAAACATGTCAAATTCATCATCAAATCATAGAACAGTGAGACACGTTGTGAGACCCCAGATTTTTATCAATAAAGATTTAAATTTTGTCGAAATAAATTTTTAATATTATGGTGTGAATTTAAGATAATATTATAGTTGTGGGTAGTATTTATAAATTTTGCAAAGTATGCAAGTTGTTATAAAATATTCGTTTGGTCTGGGAATATTCTTTTATTTGGGAATATTCGTATGACGGCTCAATCATTGGTGGACCCCACTAACGGAAGTATTTTCGTAGTAGTTAAAAGCCACAAAATTATCTTTCTATAAAAATAACGGCAGAGAGGTGTTACATGTTAAAACCATTGAACTACCCTTAGAGTAAAAGTACGATGAATACGCGTGAGTCAGATAGTAGTACACAATATTGATTATTGATGCTTACGTGAGAAGTCACTCACCTATGCTCAATTATTGCTATAGTAATTCTTTGCGATCATATCTCTTATATTATTGATTCAATTATTGTCACAAAGATCATCATCGTGATAATATGTTATAGATTAAATCAATAATTGAGACGACAAGTTATAAATGATTAATAATTGTTGAAAGATTAAATATGTGTTGATGAAAAAAAATGATTTGTGGTAAGTTTGATTATTTTATGGGGGGGCTCATATGTCATCATCTAAGAGTCTCTTAAATCAATAAAGTAATTACCTTCGTCAATAGTAATTACCCTTGTGAATAGTATATTTACCTTAAATCAATAGTAATTACCTTCGTCAATAGTAATTACCCTTGTGAATAGTATTTACCTTCGTCAATAGTAATTACCCTTGTGAATAGTATTTACCTTCATCGAATAGTAATTACCTTCGTCAATAGTAATTACCCTTGTGAATAGTATTTACCTTCGTTAATAGTAATTACCTTTACCAGACGTCGAACCACTTGTCGTGTCGTTTCACATTACAAAAGCGTCAAACCACTTGTCGTTTCACATTATGCGTCGAACCACTTGTCGCTTCACATTTCTGCGCCAAAACTCCGCCGCCAAGCCACGCGCTTTTCACACGGCAAAGGTGCTAAGCTAGAAATCTTCTATAAATAGAGGCCTAGGGCTTCATTATTTTCATTTAATTCACTTTGAAACTCTAGAGAGAAACTATAGAGAGAAAGAAGAAAAGTATTCTCGCTACTTCACCGCCAATATTCATTCTTCTAAGGTAGGAAATATTATTTGTTGTACCGTAAAGGGTATTATTCTTTCTTATTCATGAAGAGAACTGTTGTTATTCCATTGCTTATTATTCATTGGAATAACTGATACATGCTGTTTACTCCTATACTTGGTGACATTCTTCTATTATTACATTGGAACATCACATGCATGTGTTTTACAAGGACCGGTTCCGTCTTTTTATTATTCTGTTGGAACATCCACATGCATGTGTTTTACCAGGACTCGGTTCCGTCTTTATTATTACATTGGAACATCCACATGCGTGTGTTTTACACCGGACTGGTTAAAATCTTTTATCATTCTGTTGGAATATCCTATCTGTGTTTTACACCGGATCCGGTTCCATCTTTATTATTCATTGGAACATCCCGTTGGTGTGAATTTCACACGACCGGTTCCGTTATTTATTATTCTCGTTGGAATAACTCGTCTGTATGGGCTTCATCGCATTTATGGTGATTTCTTTTGTTATTCCATTCTTTATTATACCCAAATTGGTTAAAACTTTGACTTCTATACTCCATGAAATTAGTAGAATATCCTCGATATTTGCGTTTCATCCAAAGATCTTTCATGGAAATATTATTACGATCATTCTTTAATTTTACTCTACAAAACAAAGATCATGTTGACAATTTGGATGTTAATAATTCCCGGATTAAATAATTTTTGAACTTTTTTATTGAATTATTATGTCATTGTCATCATCCTCATGTTATATTATGTTATCTTTGGTTTACGTGCATAAATGAACTTAGTATGATTATGACATGAATCATTCGGTATAATCATGGCTTACTTATAAATGATGTGATAAAAGTCCTCAAAGGGCTCTGTAATGCAATGATGGATAGTTTTTGGTATGATTATGACTAGGGGTGATTCGGTATAGTCGCTTGACCATTGATAATTTGATGAATATCCTCGTAGAAAGTGCGGGGTGATACGATGATGTGGATTATTTATTAAAGTCGAGTCTCAACTATAACAAATGATGAAAACCTTTTAAAACCTAAAAGATAGTAGACTTTATTTTCTACTCGACTCTTTTAATGGATCGCTTATTCATTGCAGCTTAAACTTATTGTCTATTGTATTTTATCGGTTTAACATCTTTGTTGAAGGCTAATGATAAATTATTCTCGCATTTATCTTAGTCATAATATTTCATTGGGCTAGTTGAGCTCACCTTTCTTTCTTTTGTTCTCTTGAAATGAGAACATACCGGGATTTAGCCAGTGGAAGCGGAGTAATGGTCCGGAGGATAAGATTAGTAGTCCTCACTATTATTCGTGAAATAGTGTGATAATAGTTGTAATAAGGACTCCTTTTGAGTTTGTATAATATCTAGTAGACAATATTTGTATTCAAACTCATGCTTTTATGTCGTATTGTATACCTACGCTTATATTAGTAAGTTGTATTTGAATTTATGTACCATGTAAGTGGCGACCCAAGATGGGTGACGTGTATACCTAATTTTGGGGGCGTTACAGTTGGTATCAAAGCTTAGGGATATGATCCCTGGCTAAGATGCGAGATAAGAACTAGGAGGGGAGAGACGGGGAATTCCTTCGCTAGTATGACCTACCTAAGTTTATTTGTTATTTAATTGGTCGGTCAGAGTATAGGGATAATATTTGATATATTAATTAACCTTGTGTTGTGGCGGTGTTTGAAACGAGCGGTGAAAATATTCACAATGGAGTGAATGTGACCGTTGTGACACCTTTAATCACTAATCGAGTTAATGCGATTGTCGGACGAGGAACAAATTAGAGATATTCACGTAGTGAATGAAGAACTAGTTGTTGCATCTTTAGCTAGCTAGTTGCAGAGGTAGAGGTGAGAGTGAGAGGAAGAAGAGGAAGAAGAGGAACCTGAGGAGAATTGGTTAGAAGAAATTTATGATCAAAACTTAGAATTACAAAATCGTGTTCGTGAGCTAGAAGAACAGGTTGAAGAACGGCAAACGGTCGTGGAACAAAGGGATACAACAATTCAAAATTGGGTTACCCGATATGTGATGCTCGAACAAAATCACGCTTTGGTAGGGTGTAAGATATTAAAGTTGGAATCTGAGAATTTAAAAATCAAAGATCAGCTGAAAGAAGAAACAACTGAACGAAGGAGAATAGACGATGCATGGGTAAAAAGCCGACAACGCGTTGATAGTGTAGAAAAGACGTCCAGATCCAATAAAGCCAAAATAGATGAAATGGACTTTGCTTTTGGAATGAATTGGGAGAACCCAACATCGAATTAGGAATTACCCTATGCATAGCGGTCAACCCGAATTCGATATAGATCGGAGAATAATGATTCAAATCATGGATCAGGAATGTGAAGAAGCACTTAAGGGTGGAATGTACCCTATAGTAAAGTCAAACTCGATGTAATTTAAGCGAGGCGTTTGTCGAGAAACCCGAACGAAGTTATTATGGGTAAATTAATTATAAATTATTGAAGTCTATACTTTATTTAATACAAGTTCTACCACTCTTTTATTCTACCTAGTTGTGTTCAATGTTTAAATTTGACTCCGGAAAAATTAGACTTTGATTTATCTATTGAAACTTCGTTGGGAGAAACCTTCGTTACCTCCACTGTTTATTAATCTTGTTGTTTCAAATAAACACTTTCACGATCTTATCTCTTTGAAAATACTTGCCTTTGAGGTAATTTTTGAAAACGATTGATTAACTACTTATTATTCTTTTTGTAAGGTTGTTAGTTTTCATATTCCTAACCAACCTGTTATACGAATTCAAAGTAACCAAACCCTAAAGTTAATCACTGTTATATCAAGCCATAAGTAAAGAGCCCCGATCCTTTCGTTGTTGACTTCCTTGTGTGGAATGCACCGAAGCCAGACTTTCTGGAGGCGACGTCGTGAATGACGATGACAAGTTGATAGGTATAATTGTGAGGTGCTATCTAGGTTAAAGGATAGAAATCACAGTTGGTATCAATGTAACGTATTATCCAAGTCTTGGATAAGAGTAAGATTTTTGAATGATATTTCTATCATTAATAAATTTTTGACGTATTCTTGAAGATTTCCTAGCCTACCCTAGAGCGTGAAATCGAATTTTGTATTGACCCCAGTACAAAAACCCATTTCTTAAACCCTCAAATATTTCTTCAACTAAAAGGATCTGTTTACGTGGATTATGATAAAAGTCATAATAAAAGTATAGAACTGATGAAAATCATGGGTATATGAAGTATTAGTAAGTTTTAAGATGAGTTATGTTGGTTAGTATGTGAAAACATGAAAGTTTCTTAGAAATCACAAAAAGTTGAAAATCAGATTTTGGTGAAAAACGTAACATGAAATTCAATTGACCATATCTCCTATTATATTTTGAATTTTTGAGTGTGGTCAAGTTCTAGAGTTAGATCTATGAGTTACCTAACTAATCCAAGTGGAATTACTGGAAAAGGTGTTGTAGATTTTTGTGTGGACTGATTTTAGCAAAGGAGTGCAAAAGCTGCAAAAACCGAAAAAGCTGCTGCCATAATTTTAGACTGGCTGTTTCGGCCACATAAATTATGAGAAAAATTTTGGCCTTTTGGGACATGAAGGTATATGGTATAAAGTACCTCCTGTCCAAAAATGAGCTCATTCTGACTTAAAATGAGCAAGTTATGACTATTTCAATATTTAGGTTTTTTCGACGAAAAACGCTATAACCGGAGTTCTATAACTCCGATGACCATGAAATTTAAACTGGAAGCTCACGTTAACATGGGTAAGGTCCTGTCAAGATTTGGGAATTTTTGGAGTTAAACTTGAGGTAGCTAATTTCTTAAGGAATTAATTAGAAATTGATTTTTGAAAAATAGTAAATGAATTTTAAAAATTCGAGAAAAAATATATTTTCATTATGGGACTATATTATGCTAAATCCCAGAAAAGAAATATTTTTGGGACTGATTTGGTATTTTTCATGAAAATAGTTTAGTTACGAACATATGAGTTAAATATGTTATGTGAAGTAACAAAGTTGAAAATAAGATTTTATGGCTAGAGAATCCTATATAGAATATATGCATATTTTTTGATGAGAGATTTGATAATTGGTGATGATATCTTATGAGTATGGCAGTTTTGAATGATTAAATGCATTATATGGTAAAGCGTAAACAATTGAGATAAATTGTTTATAAATTTAAGAAGTGATTAAAATATTATTATAATATTAATGATATTAGATTATGAGATTATTAAGTGATTGATAACATGGGAATATTCTTGAATCCTGGATAAATTATATTATAAATGTTTAATATTTATCCTTTATCTCATTTGATTGATTTTTTATATCATAATCCTCATGTTTTAGATTATGTTGAAAGTCATCGTATTCTGAAGTGCATAGATGGACTTGGTATGATTATGACCGAGGATTATTCGGTGATAATCATAACAGTAATTGAATACACAATTATCTTTCGTCAGTAGTGCATGGATAATTTGTGGTCGTGATCTTAATGAATACACGATTATCTTTCGTAGTAGTAGTATGGATAATTCGTGGTCGTGATCTTAATGAATATCCTTGGCCCGTAGTGCGGGGATGATTCGATGATATGGATTAATTATTGAGTGAGTCTCAAAGAATGAAATATTAATTCATGGATGTGGTAAAAGTCATCTTTGGTAGTAGTGCATTGATAGACTTGGTATGATTATGACAAGGATTATTCGGTATAATCATGGTATCAGAATGAAAAACACGAATATCCTTGGCGATTGGTGCATGGATAATTCGTGGTCGTGATACTATTAAAGCTTGCGTCTCAAAGATTATTGGTTTTCTGATTTGTATATCTTTGGCTCAGAAAGTGCAAAGATGAATTGTGAATAAATATCTTTGGTAGGATTGCAAAGATGAATTTAATATTTTCAAACGATAAAGGTATTCAAGGTATCCTCACCTCTTTATCATACTGGTAAGTACCTTAATTTCGAGGGCGAAATTCCATAAGGAGGGGAGATTGTGAGACCCCAGATTTTTATCAATAAAGATTTAAATTTTGTCGAAATAAATTTTTAATATTATGGTGTGAATTTAAGATAATATTATAGTTGTGGGTAGTATTTATAAATTTTGCAAAGTATGCAAGTTGTTATAAAATATTCGTTTGGTGGGGAATATTCTTTTTGTTTGGGAATATTAGGTATGACGTCTCAATCATAAGTGGACCCCTAGCGGAAGTATTGTCGTAGTTAGAAAAGCGACAAAATTATCTTTCTTTAAAAAATAACGGCAGAGGTGTTACCGTTAAAACCGTTGAACTACCCTTAGTAAAAAGTACGATGTCTGGCAGAGTCAGTAAGAAGCACACGATATTGATTATTGATGCTTACGTGAGAAGTCACCATTTCGGTATTTCAATTATTGCTATAGTAATTGCTCGATCATATCTCTTATATTATTGATTCAATTATTGTCACAAAGATCATCAGATAATATGTTATAGTATTAAATCAATAATTGAGAGGACAAGTGTGACACCCCCAAAATAGGTATACACAACACCCATTCTGAGTCGCCAAATACACGGTACAAGAAGCAAACTACAACTTCAATAATACAAATGTCGTGTGAAATACGACAATATATATCATGAGTTTAAATATAATATTGTCTTCAGGAAGGCAATATCCACACGCAAATAAATCCCCATCATAATTATTGATTCATTATTTTACAAAATGGTGAGGACTACTAAACAACTCTCTCTAGAACCTTCATTCCATACCCCGACTAAGTACTCATTACATTCTCGCCTCCCGAGAAGAAAAATGGAACAACAAGGAAAAGGGTGAGCTCAACTAGCCCAAGTAAAGAATATTATGACTAAGATAATATACAACAAATTATCGTTAGTCTTCAACAGGAAAAATCGATAGAATACAATAGACAACAAGTTTCGGATCAATATTCATAATGAAATAATAATTCATAGAAGAGTTACGTAGAGAATGAAATCTACTATAATCTATGAATTTAAAAAGTCCATCATCAATATTTTATCCCGTAACATCAATCAATATTCATCTCAAATCAAATATTCATCTTTTCACTATGTGCCAAAGATATTCATCAATCGATCATGTTCATCTCAACACTGCTCATCTTTGCACTAAAGGCCAAAGATATTCATCATCGGTCATGTTCATTTAAACACCGCTTCATCTTTGCACTACAGCCAAAGATATTCTTCAGAAATCATTCATCTTGCACCTACAGCCAAAGATATTCAATAATATCATCATTTAAGATCGAGGATGATGAAAAATATTTTTAAAGAACGAATCCAATTGAAACAAAATGACAAGGATTAAGGATTAAGGATTCGTACTTGGTTTTATCCACGCCCAAAAATACCTCAAAAATAATCATAGTGGTGTAAAATTCAAGAATGATCAAAACATGGATACAATCAAAGCTAGTATCCGAGAATAGATATTTTGACGAAAAGAAGAAATTTTATTTTTCTAGGTGAATAGTGTCGATACGTGAATATCATGAATAGGCCGTGACACGTGAATAGTAACTCGACACCAAAAGATAGAAATTCCACAAAAAACATCTTCACGCCTATTAATAATAGTACTCGTGAATAGTAACTCGTGAATAGTAACTCATGAATAGTAACTCGTGAATAGTAACTCATGAATAGTAACCACGACATGAAAAAGTTCTAAATTTGATAAAAACATCGATCAACATTTCAAAGATAATGATATTGAAGAAATAATATCATTACGAAAAAAAAATAATATCCCTTACCTCAAAGAATCAAGATTCCTAAGGAAAGGTCAAGTGATCTCGAATGAAACTTGTACTGAACAACAACTCTCAAAGTATCTAAATACTCACAAAATATGCTCAATAATATAGAGAGAAAGAGAGAAAACTTTGTTTCGGTGTGATTTTCAATTCTAACTTAGCCCTCTATTTATAGGAAAATGTTAGCTTGCTACCAAGAGACTTCGACTGCCACACCGATGGCTTTACCGCTACTATTGCCACCCACCACATTTGAAATAAAATTCAGCACATTTTTTCACCAACCACAAGTGGGGCCCACTCAATTCTAGAATTTTTCACCAAAATCAATTATAAACCTAATTTAGAATCCGACACCTCTTAAAATTCACAACAAATCATTCGTGCATTTTAACGGTTCAAAATTTGTGGACATATACTCAACTTATGTATGTATAACATACCCAAAAATTACCACAATCCAACGGTCGGATTAAAAATTATAACCCCGCAATATATCTCAAAACCCACGATTTGATTTTTTAACACCTCCAATCAGATAAAATACCGATAAAACACCTCAACATTAATTCCTTCATTAATAACCACATAAATAAATCCATCATTTATATTCATATAAAATAAATATTTCCTTATCATATGAATCAATAATTAATTATTCACAAATAATATTACGAATCACAATTATAACAACCAGTAGTTCCTCAGAAAGAGGGGCTTTCAATAAGGATCTCTCTCATCGGGCGCCGCAATTAGGTGACCAAACCTCTCCTTAGATGTAACTTTCTAGACATTGCCAATAATGTTATCTAATAATATTATTCAAATAATATGAATTATTGATCCGATAATGGGAAATCTTTGTGCGGTGACAATTATTGAACAACAATAATATAAAATATCAACGCAACAATTATTGAATCAATAAAATAAAATATTGAACAAGAATTCATCGTGTGAAAATTATTGAGTAAAGTGCCTTCTTACGTAAGGATCAATAATTCAACAATCTTTGCATGTAATGTCGCAGGCCATGCAAGCAACTAATGCCAGACATCGTATTACGTATTTTAACATAGGGTATTCCAACAATCTTAATTCTGGTAATAACTACGCCATTATTTATAACCACCCAAACTTTGTCGCTTTTTCCTCATCCAATCGCTTTCCGTTATGGGGCCCACACATGGCATTGCTACCGTCGCATCGAATATTCCCGACAAAGACGTAATATTCCACGACCAAACGAATATTCCCCTAAACAAAAATGAATATTTTATAACCACTTGCTTATTTTGAAATATTTGCGTATTTAACCCTTAACTATCCACATTAATCAAATCAACCCTTACTATTTCAAAATAATAAATAAAGGAAATTCCTTTTATTTAAAAAATTTTAGGGGTCTTACAACCTCCCTCCTTATGAAATTTCGTCCTCGAAATTGACGTGACGACTGGTGTTTCGAAAAGGTGAGGATACCTCGCTTTCATTTCCGTTTCCAATTCCCAGGTCATTTCCTCTATAGCATGATTCTTCCACAAAACTTTAACTTGTGGTATGACCTTTGCGCGTAGGACATGCTCCTTCCTATCCAAGATCTTGACAGGTACCTCCTCATACGTTAAGTCTTCGGCTATCTCGTCCGGTTCTAACTCAATAACGTGGTTCGGGTCTTTCACATATTTATGAAGTACAGATATGTGAAACACATTATGAACACGAGACATACTCGGAGGTAACGCAAGTCTATTTCCTACTCGGTCAAGAATTTGAAATGGACCGATAAATCGTGGATTGAGCTTTCCTCTCTTCCCAAATCTTGTAACTCCCTTCCATGGAGCAACTCGCAACAATACATGATACCCTACATTAAATTCCACGTCCTTTCGATGAAGATCCGCATAACTCTTTTGTCGATCTTGTGCCGTTTGTATACGTTGTCGAATCATTTGGATCTTTTCGGTGAGTCATATCGCATTTAACCTCGGGTCCCAACAATGTTGCTTCACCCACCTCATCCCAACATATTGGAGAACGACATTTTTCGTCCATATAATGCTCGAATGGAACCATGCCTATATTTGTTTAATAACTATTGTTGTATGAGAATTCCACCAATGGCAAGTACTTATCCCAACTTCTTTTTGAAATCTAGGACACGAGTTTTAATATATCTTCAAGAGTTTGAGTAGTCCTTTTCGATTGCCCATCCGTTTGAGGATGGTATGCCAAACTGAATCGTAAATTCGTGCCCATAGCTTTCTACAAACTAACCCAAAATCATGAAGTGAATCTTGGGTCACTATCCGAAACTATGGATACAGGCATGCCATGCAACCTCACAATCTCATTCACGTACATATACTAGAAGACGTTCAAGGAATAAGTCTCCCATATCGGCAAGAAATGAGCAGACTTGGTTAATCTATCAACAATAACCCAAATAGCATTGATGCCTTGAGAAACCGTAGGAAGACCCGTAACGAAATCTATGGTAATGTGTTCCCACTTCCATTCCGGAATCTCAAGTGGTTGCAACGGACCCTTAGGTACTAGATGCTCCGCCTTTACACGTTAAGCAAGTTAAACACATCGAGATATACTTTTGCAATCTCTCTCTTGATTGTTCCACCAAAATGTATGTCAAGATCACGATACATTTTAGTACTTCCGGGATGGATTGCAAATGGTGTATTGTGTGCCTCCATCATAATCTTGTACTTCAAATCGAGTCGTTAGGAACACAAAGTTCAGAGTGGACTCGAGTATTCCTTCTTCATCAATTCTCGCCTTAGGAATAGCTCCTTCTTGTACTTTCTTCTTCATACGCATCGGCTCCGGTCGGTGGCTTGAAGCAGCTTTTAACTTTATTGATTAAAGTCGATTATACTCAGTATATCATCACGTGGGTACCTAGAGTTTTCATCTCCATCTCTATTATTTGTAAATTATACTGAAATTAGTCTTTGACAATATCATTTTCAGACTTGTATACGATCTTCTACTCAACACGCCGCCTACCACGCTCGCTTTTCCAGGATGGTACGGTCGTAACATGTCTTTGAAATGAGTCTCCTCTCGAGTTCTTTGAAGCTCTTTCCACATTCCTTGCTCCATTCGAATTTTGTATCTCTACGAGTTAGCTACGTTAATGGAATAGCGATTCGAGAATATCCTTCAACGAATCTCCGATAATAACCAACTAAGCCTGAAAACTACGATTTCGATTCATCGACTTAGGTTGCTCTCAATCGTGACTCATATCCCAATCTTGGATAAGACGTCACAATGACACCTATCGCTTTACTATCGCATCTAATATGATGTCCCTATAGAGAGTTCGGCTTAAGTGAATTCCACAAAGGAAGTCACAAGATAAAGGCTCAGTACCAAATTTATAGTTGAATTTTTAACTCACGAAGTTCAATAGAGCCATTCGATATGAGATTTTAGAAATGAGTTTTGTATAGGGTTCAAAGTCGATACAAAATTTAATATCAGGCTTTGGGAGTAAGCCAAGAAATTCTTCAGCAAACACGTCAGGAAAAATCAATAACAACAAGAATATTATTCAAATTTGACGTGTCTTTATTCAAATCCATAACATGGACTAAGAAAACTTGACATCCGTAATAAACGAATGACTTCATGGCTTGATATGAAAATGTTTGATTACAATGGTTTGATTGCTTGAATTCGAATAACAAAGTTGCTTAGGAATATGAAAACTAACAACCTTACAAAAGCAATCAATTTGGCATGATGAGTAGTTAACCTTAAAATCACATCAAAAGCAAATATCTCTATAGTAAATAAGGTTAACAGTAATGTGATAGTGCCAACTGAATCAAACAAGATTTCTAAACAACAGATGTAATGAAAGTTTCTCCTAACGGATTCTCCATAAATAGGTCAAAGTCTAATTTCTCCGTAGTCAAGTTCAAACGTTGAGCGCAAAACAAGAGAGATAAAAGAATGGGTAGAAACAGAAGTATCTAAGTAAGGTATAAACTTCGCAAGAATTTATAATTAACTAACCTGTGCTAACTTCGTTCTCGTTCCTCGTGATTTTGACCGACCACGACAAACGCTTCTTCCAGAATCGTTGACTTTGACTTTTTCGGGACATCCTTTCGAGTCACCATTCCTTTGGACTAGGTTTCATTCATCGCACAATCTCGAGCGATATGTCCTTCCTTTCCACAATTATAGCATACCTTGAACTGTTGTGGGAAGTTTGACCGATATGTCCCTCTTTCCGTGATTTGTAAGATATGATGGGTGGTCGTTCTCCTCCCTTAAAACTAGTTGCTACTGCTGCCGACGCCTTCACATGGTCGTTGTTGAATCTCCTCTTTTTAAAATCTCCTCCGACTCGCTTCTTCTATTTTCATGGCCACGATTACCACCGAGTGGTTACCGCCTTTGTCAGTATTCTTCTTTCTCCGTGGTTATCGTTATCCCGTTGACCGCTATCTCTCGGTACGATCCGGTTGTGGTCCTCGTTGACCGTATCGTTATCTCGCTTCTAACAACCGAGCCCTGTTAACAACATCCGAATAGAGACAAAATTTATGAGAAATGAGATCTCGACGTATGTCGTGTTTCAAACCTCTCGTAAACATCCGCGTCATCGTTCCTCATTCTCCACCAAATGAGGTGCAAACTGGATAACTCCGCGAACTTCGCCTCGTCATGGGACACCGTCATGTTATTCTCGCTCTAGTCTAATAAACTCCACTTCCTTCATACGACGAATACTTTCGGGGAAGTACTTGTCATCGAACTGTTTTCAAACGCTCTCCATGACGTCTTTGAGTGCAATTTGGATGGGTACGCTTCATGATTCCCACCAAGAATCCTGCCGCCACGGAACATAAAGGTGGCGAATGGAACCTTACATTTCTCCGTGCATCCCAAGACATCGAATATCTTGGTAATTTGCTTGACCCATGTTTCGCCATGATCGGATCTGGCTTTCCCTTAAATTCGTGGTCCCAACTCTTTGAACCGCTTTGTTTGTGACCACCCGTGAATTTCTATCATTTCTCCTATATTTTGAACACGAGTCTCCTCAAATTCGATTTTGCATGAATCGCAAAAAACTTCTAAACATCCCTCGCTCATCATCTCGCGGTGGTGTTGTTCACAGGAGGTACATTGCGACTGTTGTTGACGTTCTCCTCGTTGGTAAATGACAGCATCTCCACGGCCTCATTTACTCCATTGTTAATATTCTCAATGACCATTCTTAAAAACTATCATAAAACAAGGGTTAATTAAATAAATTAACAAATCACATAATACCCCTATATTATGACCAACCAACAAATAAGCTTAGGTAGGACACACTAGCGAAGGATTTACTCGTCTCTCCCTCCTAGTTCTATTCCCCGATCTCCGCCAGAGATCATATCCCTAAGCTCGATACTAACGTGACACCCCCAAAATAGGTATACACAACACCCATTCCGAGTCGCCAAATACATGGTACAAGAGCAAAACTACAACTTCATTAATACAAATGTCGTGTGAAATACGACAATATATATCTTGTGAGTTTAAATATAATATTGTCTTCTAGACAATATCCACACGCAAATAAATCCCCATCATAATTATTGATTCATTATTTTACAAAATGGTGAGGACTACTAAACAACTCTCTCTAGAACCTTCATTCCATAACCCGACTAGTACTCGCTACATTCTCGCCTCCCGAGAAGAAAAATGGAACAACAAGGAAAAGGGTGAGCTCAACTAGCCCAAGTAAAGAATATTATGACTAAGATAATATACAACAAATTATCGTTAGTCTTCAACAGGAAAAATCGATAGAATACAATGTACAACAAGTTTCGGATCAATATTCGCAATGTGAATAATAATTCATGTAAGAGTTACGTAGAGAATGAAATCTACTATAATCTATGAATTTAATAAATCCATCATCAATATTTTATCCTCAGTAACATCAATCAATATTCATCTCAAATCAAATATTCATCTTTTCACTACAGGCCAAAGATATTCATCAATCGATCATGTTCATCTCAACACTGCTCATCTTTTTGCACTACTGCCAAAGATATTCATTAGTTGGTCATGTTCATTTAAACACCGCTTCATCTTTGCACTACAAAAGCCAAAGATATTCTTCAGAAATCATTCATCTTTGCACTACTACAGCCAAAGATATTCAATAATATCATCATTTAAGGCGAGGATGATGAAAAATATTTTTAAAGAACGAATCAAAGTGAAACAAAATGACAAGGATTAAGGATTAAGGATTCGTACTTGGTTTTATCCACGTCCAAAAATACCTCAAAAATAATCATAGTGGTGTAAAATTCAAGAATGATCAAAACATGGATACAATCAAAGCTAGTATCCGAATAGATATTTTAGACTTAAAAGAAGAAATTTTATTTTTCAATTGAATAGTGTCAGATACGTGAATAAGGCCGATCACGTGAATAGTAACTCTACACCAAAAGATAGAAATTCCACAAAAAACATCTTCACGCTTCATTTAATAGTACTCGTGAATAAGTAACTCGTGAATAGTAACTCATGAATAGTAACTCGTGAATAAGAACTCATGAATAGTAACCCCGACATGAAAAAGTTCTAAATTTGATAAAACATCAGATCAACATTTCAAAGATAATGATATTGAAGAAATAATATCATTACGAAAAAAAAATAATATCCCTTACCTCAAAGAATCAAGATTGCCGGAAGGAAAGGTCAAGTGATCTTTGAATGAAACTTTATCTTAACAAAGAACTCTCAAAGTATCTAAATACTCACAAAATACGCTCAATAATATAGAGAGAGGAAGAGAGAAAACTTTGTTTACGGTGTGATTTTCAATTCTAACTTAGCCCTCTATTTATAGGAAAATGTTAATTACCAAGCAGAGACTTGACACGCTACACGATGGCTTTACCGCTACTATTGCCACCCACCACATTTGAAATAAAATTCAGCACATTTTTCACCAACCACAAGTGGGGCCCACTCAATTCTAGAATTTTTCACCAAAATCAATTATAAACCTAATTTCCGAATCCGACACCTCTTAAAATTCACAACAAATCATTCGTGTGCATTTTAACGGTTCAAAATTTGTGGACATATACTCAACTTATGTATGTATAACATACCCAAAAATTACCACAATCCAACGGTCGGATTAAAAATTATAACCCATAATATATCTCAAAACCCCCGATTTGATTTTTAACACCTCCAATCCGATAAAATAATCGATAAAACACCTCAACATTAATTCCTTCATTAATAACCACATAAATAAATCCATCATTTATATTCATATAAAATAAATATTTCCTTATCATATGAATCAATAATTAATTATTTACAAATAATATTATGTAATCACAATTATGACAACCAGCCGTTCCAGAGAAGGGGCTTTCCAATAAGGATCTCTCTCATCTTGGCGCGCAATTAGGTGACCAAACCTCTCCTTGAGATGTAACTTTCTAGACATTGCCAATAATGTTATCTAATAATATTATTCAAATAATATGAATTATTGATCGATAATGGGAAATATCGCATGCGTTGACAATTATTGAAACAACAATAATATAAAATATCAACGCAACAATTATTGAATCAATAAAATAAAATATTGAATAAAGAATTCATCGTGAAAATTATTGAGTAAGTGGCTTCTTACGTAAGGATCAATAATTCAACATCATGCAATACCGTGAGTGCCATCTTTGTCGCAACCACGCCGCCAGACATCAGTATTTTAACCACCGGGTATTCCAAATGATGCCTTAATTCAGAATAACTACGCCGTTATTTATAACCACCCAAACTTTGTCGCTTTTTCTCATCCAATCGCTTTCGTTATGGGCCCATACATATCGCTACTGGTCGCACGAATATTCCCCGACAAAGATTTAATATTCCACGACCAAACGAATATTCCCCGACAAAAATGAATATTTTATAACCACTTGCTTATTTTGAAATATTTGCGATTTAACCCTTAACTATCCACATTAATCAAATCAACCCTTACTATTTCAAAATAATAAATAAAGGAAATTCCTTTTTATTTAAAAAAATTTCGGGGTCTTACAACAAGTTATAAATGATTAATAATTGTTGAAAGATTAAATATGTGTTGATGAAAAAAAAAATGATTTGTGGTAAGTTTGATTATTTTATGGGGGCCTATATGCATCATCATCTAAGAGTCTCTTCGTCGATAAGTAATTACCTTCGTCAATAGTAATTACCCTTGTGAATAGTATTTACCTTCGTCAATAGTAATTACCTTCGCCAATAGTAATTACCTCTTGTGAATAGTATTTACCTTCGTCAATAGTAATTACCCTTGTGAATAGTATTTACCTTCGATAATAGTAATTACCTTCGTCGCCAATAAGAATTACCCTTGTGAATAGTATTTACCTTCGTCAATAGTATTTACCTTCGTTAATAGTAATTACCTTTACCAGACGTCGAACCACTTGTCGTTTCACATTACAAAGCGCCAAACCACTTGTCGTTTCACATTACAAAGGATCGAACCACTTGTCGTTTCACATTACAAAGCGTCAAACCGGTCGTCCAAGCCAGCCACTTTTTCACACTAAGGCAGTGCTAAGCTAGAAATCTTCTATAAATAGAGGCCTAGGGCTTCATTATTTTTCACTTAATTCACCGAAACTACAGAGAGAAACTATAGAGAAAGAAGAAAAGTATTCTCGCTACTTCACCTTGCAAATATTCAGATTCTTCTAAGGTAGGGAATATTATTTGTTGCATCGTAAGGGTATTATTCTTTCTTATTCATGAAGAGAATCTGTTGTTATTCCATTGCTTATTATTCATTGGAATAACTCGTGATACGCCAGTTTACCCTATACTTGGTGACATTCTTCTATTATTACATTGGAATATCCATGCTCGTGTGTTTTACACCGGACCGGTTCCGTCTTTATTATTATTCGTTGTAACATCCTCGCTCGTGTGTTTTACAGGACCTGGTTCCGCCTCTTTATTATTACATTGGAACATCCACATCGTGTGTTTTACACCGGATTTGGTTAAAATCTTTATCATTCCGCTGGAATATCCTATCGTGTGTTTTACCGGATCCAGTTCCATCTTTATTATTCTCGTTGGAACATCTGTTGGTGTGAATTTCACCGACCGGTTCCGTTATTTATTATTCTGTTGGAATAACTCATTCGTCAGGGTCTATCGCATTTACGGTGATTTCTTTTGTTATTCCATTCTTTATTATACCCTGGGTTGGTTAAAACTTTGACTTTATACTCCATGAAATTAGTAGAATATCCTCGATATTGCGTTTCATCCAAAGATCTTTTCATGAAAATATTATTCGATCATTCTTTAATTTTACTCTACAAAACAAATCATGTTGACAATTTGGATGTTAATAATTCCCGGATTAAATAATTCTTGAACTTTTTTATTGAATTATTATGTCATTGTCATCATCCTCATGTTATATTATGTTATCTTTTGAACTTTACGTGCATAAATGAACTTAGTATGATTATGACGATGAATCATTCTAAGATAATCATGGCCATTGTTATAAATGATGTGATAAAAGTCCTCAAATTGGCTCAGAATGCAGATGATGGATAGTTTTGGTATGATTATGACTAGGGGTGATTCGGTATAGTCACGACCATCGATAATTTGATGAATATCATTCAGAAGTAGTAGTAAGGGGTGATATGATGATGTGGATTATTTATTAAAGTTCGAGTCTCAATTTATAACAAATGATGAAAAACCTTTTAAAACCTAAAAGATAGTAGACTTTATTTTCTACTTGACTCTTTTAATGGATCGCTTATTCCACGCATGCAGCTTAAACTTATTTGCTATCAGATTTTATCGGTTTAACCTTCGTTCAAGGCTAATGATAAATTATTCTCGCATTTATCTTAGTCATAATATTTTCTTCTGGCTATTTGAGCTCACCTTTCTTTCTTTCATCATTCTCTTGAGGAAATGAGAAACATAATTGGGGACGAAGTCGGAAAGCGGAGTAATGGTCCAGGAGGATAAGATTAGTAGTCCTCACTATTACGTGAAATAGTGTGATAATAGTTGTAATAAGGACTCCTTTTGAGTTTGTATAATATCTAGTAGACAATATTTGTATTCAAACTCACACTTTACGTCAGATTGCATATACCATACGCTTATATTAGTAAGTTGTATTTGAATTTATGTACCATGTAAGTGGCGACCCAAGATGGGTGACGTGTATACCTAATTTTGGGGGCGTTGCACACGTAAAATAGTTTTAGTTTATAATAAAGGAATGATGTTTTAAAACTTAAACATATGCTATATAAAACAACGGAGACCATATATTCGATAACAAGCAAGAAAGTTTATCTAGTTCTCCAAAAATTAACAGTATATACTAGAGATAAAATAAAAATTTGTCTTATATATTGCAGGGAGGACTTATAGAATATAATTCTAACTATACCTAATTTGAAAAATAATCTATTAGACTATTACTATTATAGTATTGACCTTAACCAATGCATCAAGTGCTCGAACCAACGAATTTGGTCCCTCAACTATAAGCCCCTCCAATAACGCATCAAATAAATTCGAAATTCTAAAACTCAATTGCTTAATTTTTGACTCTATAACCTCTAACAATCTTCTTTCAATTGGTGAAAAAATAATAATGCAAGACTGAGATTTTCTCAGAGCGTGTTCAAGTGAAAAGTAACTTTAGAATTTACTAGAGATAATACATACATACACACACATGGTGCGGTTTTGATTTTATGCGTGCGATTTTGGCTAATAACTAAATCGAAATCGTAAATTTGGTTATTCAACCCACCTAAAACTACCACATACGTCAGAACCGTTGTTGCGGTTCGTACGATTTTTAGTACAATTTTAATTCTAATTTAATTACTTGTTTAGGTCTATCTTTCAAATTACGTGTGCTGGAAAAAAAAAGAGAGGATGAAATATATCTCATATCTGTCCCAAATTTTCATTTCCGGCTTTCTAATCGGACCTATAATATATTACTTTACCACCCTTGTTGACGTTTTTATTTTTTTTGCCTAATATAATATATTAATTCTTGGCTAGCTACTAGTATTATATTTATAATATTTCAATTTATGTACCTAATTTTGTGTGTGCCATATAAGTGGGACTTTCTTTATGTTCTTTAGGTCCACAACGTACCATTCTAATCAAAAAAGTTTCATCATTCTAGTCACCATGGCCGGGTAGCCGCCGCCCAGCTTGTTTTCTTCTTTTACTTCTTCACGTCATCATTTCATGACTCACAAGTCACATCCATGTGGGCTCATTGTTATTTTTTGTCTCAAGTAAACCAAACCCTTCTTATCTTAACTCTTAAGTGGTGCTTTATCAAACTAGGTTTATAAGGGTCCTACTTGTATAAATTTCCTTTTAAAATCCTACAAAATCCTGAAGAAAGCCACTAGCTTTATCTTTTCTTTTCTATCTACTTTCATTACGAAGTATCTCCATTCTTTAATATAATTCGTTTAATATAAATATTTTTATCTTTTAATATAAGTTATTTGAAAATTTTAAATAATTATATTAATTGTTTAATTTCTAATATTACTTCAAATATTAAATATAATTTTAGTTATCTCACTATTCTCCGTCCAATAAATAATACTCTCTTTTTCTAATACAAGAGTAATATAGACAATTAATATTATATTTAATATTTTACAATTATTTCTTTAATATTTGTACACAACTCTAAAACGACTTATATTAAGAAACGAACGGAGTATCTCCTAGTTGTCCTCATGCATTTCTTTTCTTTTGTGTCACAAACTCCAATATTTTAACTTGGACCGGTCATCGAACTAAAAAAATTACTACGGAGATGGGTAACCGGTCATACACACACATATATAGAATGACTCTCTTCAGTGAACTATAGAAAGCGAAATAAAAACGAACCGGCTATAACGACGATTTTATCTGTCACTATAACATGAAAAATCAATTTTCTATACTATAACGACGAATAAAACCGTCGCTATAACCGGTACACAATTGTGAACATATATTTTTTTCATATATATATATATATATATATATATATATTTCCATTCATTCATTATCTAATGAACGGTACCATGAAAAGGAGAGGGTATGCGTGACCAAATCCATTTTGTTTGTATAATGCGTTGGTCTGTATTACGACTAAGCATGGATTAGTTCCATTAGCAACAGGGTAAAATACTCCCTGTATGAGTCGGTAAATTTCTCAATCGTTGTGATGACAGTGCAGACGTCATACAGATTTGCAATATATCTATAATTGAACTTACTGCTCCAGCCTCCAACTAACAGTGCTAAGAGGTGAAATTTATAAAAAAATTAAAAAAATATATGTATCTATTTAACCTGGCTTAATTGGCGACAACCCAATGATTTAGACTAGAATAGTAGAATACGTTGTTAGTTTTTATAGTGTGATCAATATACATGAAGTTTTCAACACACACTACACAATTTTCATGTTTAATTTAGACCAGAAGAGAATCAAAGAAGAACAAGAGATCAGTTTCTTATATTTTCTGTTTAATAGCAAAAAAAGGAGAAAATTTTAAGTAATCTCTTGAGATCCTGCTACGCATATATTGGGAGGAGATAATACCCATAACCCAAAACAATAAGACTGTAATCGGGTTAAATGCTTTCTATGTCACTCTACTATAGGTCGACTTACAAATGGGTAATTGAATTTTTTTTTTCTTACACATTTCAACTCATTTGAACTTTAGCTTCTTAACAAAGTTACAAAACCAAGTAAGTTCAAGGTTGACTTAACGGAAATGATGATGTAAGAACCGACTTTCTCGAAAAAAGGCTATGCATAGCTTAAGTATGCTGACGATGGCGGTGAAGATATATGGATTTGGAGGAAAATTTTTACTTAAAAAAATAGAAAAAATATTTTAAAGTATAAAATAAATTTTAAAAATTATAAAATTAAAAATATTTAAAAATTAAAAATCTTTTCAAATTCGGACATTAAATTTATAATTGAGTCAATTTTGTGATAATTTTTTTGTGATCTTTAACAAGGATAAATAAATTTGTACTTTTACATGCAAATAATTTTTATCAAATAATTTTAATTTTATCAAATAATTTATATTGCAATTTTAATTTTATCAAATAATTTTATTTTAAAATTATACAAAATTTAAATTTTATAATTTAATTTAATTAAATTTAAAAATAATCATTTCTATTAATAAAATAATTTAATTAAATTTTATAACAATTCTTATTTTGTGATTATAAGAAAATAGAAAATAATCTTCACTGTTTAATAGAAAAAATATACTATAATATACCAAAATTACAAATCAAATCAAATAAATAATAAAAATTATTTACAAATCTTCATTGTAACATACTAAAATTACAAATCAAATCAAATAAAAATGAATAATTTACGGATGAAAATACACACTAATTCTTTAATACACATATAAATTCAAACACACACACACTAACACTGTAAGACCCCAACTTATTATAAATAAAATTAAATTTTTCTCTATTCATTATTCTAAATTAATAAGGGTTAATTTGATATAATGCTTTGGTTATTGGTGAAATGTGCAAATTTTATAAAATAAGCAAGTGGTTATAAAATATTTTTTTTGTCGGGAATATACGTACGACGACGTAGTCAATTGTAGGCCCCATAAAGGAATAACTGTCGAATGAAGAAAACGACAAAGTATGAGTTTTTACGAATAACGACATAATTGTTACCGTTAACACTGTTAGAATACCCAGTGGTTAAAATACAGTAATACGCGTGGTTGCACAATATTGTTGAATTATTGATTCTTACGTAAGAAGACACTACTCAATAATTGTGACGCCCCCAAAATTAGGTATACATCACCCATCTTGGGTAGTCAGATACGTAGTATGTAATTTAAATACAACTTTCTTAATATAAGCTGTCGTGTACAATACTTACATAAAGCGTGAGTTTGAATATAAATATTGTCTACTAGAGATCATACAAACTCAAAAGGAGTCCTCATTACAATTATTATCACACTATTTCACAGAATAGTGAGGACTACTAATGCTATCCTCTGAACCATTACTCCGTTCCCCGACTCGTCCCAGCTATATTCTCATTTCCTGAAGAGAACAGTGAAAGAAAGGGTGAACTCAACTAGCTCGAGAAGAAATATTATGACTAAGATAATGCAGAATAAATTATCATTAGCCTCACAACATGATGTTAAACCGATAAAATATAATGAACATCAAGTTTAACTACAAATGAACCAAAGAATCCATTAAAAGAGTCAAGTAGAAAATAAAATCTACTATCTTTTATGATTTAAAAAGTTTTTCATCATTGTTATATTTGAGACTAAACTTTAATAAATATTCCACATCATCGAATCACCCCTACCTTTTTCGATTGTGGACGCCCCCCAAAATAGGTATACATCACCCATTCGAGTTGTCAATACATAGTACGAAATAACTACAACTTTATTATTACAACAAGAAAGCTGTGAGTTTAAATACAAATATTATCTTCTGACAATATTTATACTCAAATAAATCTTCATCACATTTATTGATACATTATTTTACAAAATGGTGAGGACTACTAAACAATCCTTTCTAAAACCTTCATTCCATACCAGGCACGTACTCGCTTATATTCTCGCCTCCCCGAGAAGAATGGAACAAAAGGAAAAGGGTGAGCTCAACTAGCTTTCGATAAAGAATATTATGACTAAGATAATATACAAAAATTATCGTTAGTCTTCAACGAGGAAAAAAAATCGATAGAATCTGATACAACAAGTTTCGGATCAATATTCGCGGCGGAAATAATAATTCATAGAAGAGTTACGTAGAGAATGAAATCTACTATAATCTATGAATTTAACAGGTCCATCACCAATATTTTATCCACAGTAACATCAATCAATTTTCATCTCAAATCAAATATTCATCTTTGCACTCTGTGCCAAAGATATTCATCATTGGTCATGTTCATTTAAACACTGTTCATCTTTGCACTCACTGGCCAAAGATATTAATCGATCGGTATGTTCATCTCAACACTGTTCATCTTTGCTACTATCAGCCAAAGATATTCTTGAAATCATTCATCTTTTGCACTTCAAAAGCCAAAGATATTCAATAATATCATCATTTAAGACCGAGGATGATGAAAATATTTTAAAGAACGAATCCGGTGAAACAAAATGACAAGGATTAAGGATTAAGGATTCGTACTTTGTTTTATCCATGTCCAACAATACCTCAAAAATAATCATAGTGGTGTAAAATTCAAGAATAATCAAAACATGGATACAATCAAAGCTAGTATCCGAATAGATATTTTAGACGAAAAGAAGAAATTTTATTTTCGATGAATAGTGCCAGATATCGTGAATAAGGCCAGTATCGTGAATAGTAACTCGACACCAAAAGATGAAATTCCACAAAAAACATCTTCACGCTTCATGAATAGTACTCGTGAATAGTAACTTCGTGAATAGTAACTCATGAATAGTAACTCGTGAATAGTAACTCATGAATAGTAACCCGACATGAAAAAGTTCCAAATTTGATAAAAACTTGGATCAACATTTCAAAGATAATGATATTGAAGAAATAATATCATTACTGAAAAAAATAATATCCCTTACCTCGAGGAATCGATTGCCCGGAAGGAAAGGTCGGAAGTGATCTTTGATTGAAACTTGTCTTGAACAAAGAACTCTCAAAGTATCTAAATACTCACAAAATCGCTCAACAATATAGAGAGAGAAAGAGAAAACTTTGTTTACGGTGTGATTTTTAATTCTAACTTAGCCCTCTATTTATAGGAAAATGTTAGCCGTAAAGCAGACTTGACTTGCCACACGATGGCTTTACCGCTACTATTGCCACCCACCACATTTGAAATAAAATTCAGCACATTTCTTCACCAACCACAAGTGGGGCCCACTCAATTCTAGAATTTTCCACCAAAATCAATTATAACCCTAATTTAGAATCGGACACCTCTTAAAATTCATAACAAATCATTCGTGCATTTTTAACGGTTCAAAATTTGTGGACATATACTCAACTTATGTATGTATAACATACCCAAAATTACCACAATCAACGTTGGGATTAAAAATTATAACCCCATAATATATCTCAAAACCCCGATTTAATTTTTAATACCTCGATACGGTAAAATCTCGATAAAACACCTCAACAATAATTTCTTCATTTATAACCACATAAATAAATCCATCATTTATATCCACATAAAATAAATATTTCTTTATCATATGAATCAATAATTAATTATTCATAAATAATATTCTGAGAATCACAATTATGACAACGGTAGTTCCAGGAAGAGGGGCTTTCAGATAAGGATTTCTCCTTCTTGGTAGCTTAATTAGGTGACCAAACCTCTCTCTTGTGAGAACTTTCTAGACATTGCCAATAATGCTATCTAATAATATTATTCAAATAATATGAATTATTGATCCGATAATGGAGATAATGTGCGGTGACAATTATTGAACAACAATAATATAAAATATCAATTGAAAGAATTATTGAATCAATAAAATAAAATATTGAGCGGTAACTCTTGTGAAAATTATTGAGTAGTGCCTTTTACGTAAGGATCAATAATTCAACAATCATGCGTAATACCAGGTAATACGCTTTCTTGTAATGCAATACGCAGACATCGTATTTTAACCACCGGGTATTCCAATGATCTTACTTGGTAACATAACTACGCCGTTATTTTTAACCAACTTATATTTGTCGTTTTCTTCATCCAATCGCTTTCCGTTATGGGGCCCCACACATGGCCGCCGCAAATGCATACGAATATTCCCCAAAGCGATGCGAATATTCCACGACCAAACGAATATTCCCAAACAAAATGAATATTTTATAACCACTTGTTTATTTTGAAATATTTGCGTATTTAACCCTTAACTATCCACATTAATCAAATCAACCCTTACTATTTCAAAATAATAAATAAAGGAAATTCTTTTTTATTTAAAAATTTCGGTCTTCTGACCTCCCCTCCTTATGAAATTTCGTCCTCGAAATTGGCGTGACGATACTGGTGTTTTGAAAAGGTGAGGATACCTCGCTTTCATTTCCGTTTCCAATTCCCGAGGTCATTTCCTCTATAGCATGATTCCTCCACAAAACTTTAACTTGTGGTATGACCTTTTTGCGTAGGACATGCTCCTTCCTATCCAAGATCTTGATAGGTACCTCCTCATACGTTAAGTCTTGGCTATCTCGTCCGGTTCTAACTCAATAACGTGGTTCGGGTCTTTCACATATTCTGAAATACGGATATGTGAAACACATTATGAACACGAGACATACTCGGAGGTAACGTAAGTCTATAGGCTACATTTCTACTTTCGGTCAAGAATTTGAAATGGACCGATAAATCGTGGATTGAGCTTTCCTCTCTTCCCAAATCTTGTAACTCCCTTCCATGGAGTAACTTCGCAACAATACATGATCCCTACATTAAATTCCACGTCCTTTCGATGAAGATCCGCATAACTCTTTTGTCGATCTTGAGCCGTTTGTATACGTTGTCGAATCATTTGGATCTTTTCGGTGAGTCATACGTCTTAACTCGGGTCCCAACAATGTTGCTTCACCCACCTCATCCCAACATATTGGAGAACAACATTTTTCGTCCATATAATGCTTGAATGGAGCCACACCTATACTTGCTCGATAACTATTGTTGTAGGAGAATTCCACCAATGGTAAATACTTATCCCAAGCGCCCTTGAAGTCTAGGACACGAGTCTTAATAAATCTTCAAGAGTTTGAATAGTCCTCTCTCGATTGTCCGTCCGTTTGGGGATGGTATGCGAACTAAATCGCAAACCGTGCCCATAGCTTTTTGCAAGCTAACCCAAAATCTTGAAGTGAATCTTGGGTCACGATCCGAAACTATGGATACAGGCATGCCATACAACCTCACAATCTCATTTACGTACATACTAGCAAGGCGTTCGAGGAATAAGTCTCCGTATCGGCAAGAAATAAGCGGAGACTTGGTTAATCTATCAACAATAACCCAAATAAGCATTGATGCCTTGAGAAACCGTAGGAAGACCAGAATTGAAATCCATGGTAATGTGTTCCCACTTCCATTAGGAATCTCAAGTGGTTGCAACGGACCCTTAGGTACTAGATGCTCGCCTTTACACGTTGGTAAGTTAAACACATCGAGATAAACTTTGCAATCTCTCTCTTCATATTATTCCACCAAAATGTATGCCGAAGATCACGATACATTTTAGTACTTCGAGGATGGATTGCAAATGGTGTATTGTGTGCCTCCATCATAATCTTGTACTTCAAATCGAGTCGTTAGTAACACAAAGTCTAGAGTGGACTCAAGTATTCCTTCTTCATCAATTCTCGCTTAGGAATAGCTCCTTCTTGTACTTTCTTCTTCATACGCATCGGCTCCGGCCGGTGGTTTGAAAGCAACCTTAACTTTTCTATTAAAGTTGGCTCTGTCGTATACTTGACATCATCGCTTTTCGTTCCGCATATGATCTTCTACTTTCGATATCGTCACTACCACGTTAAACTTTACCGGGATGGTATTGAATAGTGTGGTCGTAGTCTTTCAATAGCTCGAGCCAAGCGTCATTTGCCGCGTGTTGAGATCTTTTGAGTGAAGAAATATTTAAGGCTTTTATGATCAGAATATATCTCCACTTTCTCCCCATATAGATAGTGCCTCCATATCTTTAAGCGAAAACGATTGTTACTTAACTCTAGATCGTGAGTAGGATAATTCCTCTCATACTCTTTAAGTTGTCATGAGGCATAGGCTATGACTTTCCCACGTTGCATGAGAACACATCCTAACCCTTTGCTCGAAGCATCGTTGTAGATAACAAATCCATCCGAACGGATGGTATTGTTAGAACAGTGCGAAATAAGTCTCTCTTAAGCTCTTGGAAACTTTTCTCGCATTCTTCGCTTCAAAGCAATTTTCGTATCCTTTCGAGTTATTTGAGTTAATGGAGTAGCGATTCGAGAAAACCCTTCCACGAATCTCCGATAATAACCATTTAAGCCCAAAAAGCTACGTACTTGATCATGAGCTTGGTTGCTCCCAACTTTGTATTGCTTCAATCTTGGCCGGATCAAGCAGATACTCCATGTTTTGACACACATGCCCAAGAAATGCTACTTCCTCAAGCGAACTCGCATTTCTTCAATTTGGCATATAGTTGGTTTTCACGAAGCCTTTGGAGTACCAAACTTCAAATGGTGCTCATGATCTTCACGACTTTTGGAATATATAAGGATGTCATCAATAAAGACAACAACGAGGCCGATCCAAATATTCCTTGAATACTCGGTTCATCATATCCATGAAAGCCGCGAGGAGCATTAGTTAGTCCGAAAGACATGACTAAGAATTCATAATGCCCATACCAGGTTTCAAGGCGGTCTTTGGAATATCCTCGATTCTAATCTTGGTGATGATATCGAGCGAAGATCGATTTTAAAAAATTGTGCCCCTTACAATTGGTCAAACAAGTCATCAATACGAGGTAGAGGATACCTATTCTTGATGGTGACATGGTTCAATTCTCGATAGTCAATACAAAGTCGCATACTCCGTCTTTCTTCTTTACAAATAAAAGCAGGAGCACCCCGAGGAGATGTCTTAGGGACGAATGAAACCAATGTCCAACAATTCACGTAGTTGGACCTTTAACTCTGAAGTTCAATAGGAGCCATTCGATATGGGGTTTTAGAAATGGGCTTTGTGCGAGGTTCAAGATCAATAAAGAATTCAACTTCACGTTACGGGGTAGGCCGGAAGTTCTTGAAATCGTCGGGAAAGTCGATAACAACAGGAATATTATTCAAATTTGACGTGTCTTTATTCAAATCCATAACATGGGCTAAGAAAGCTTGACATCCGTTTTTCAATAAGCGAATAGCTTTATGATTAGATATGATGGTGATTGATTTTAATGGTTTAGTTGCTTGAATTCGCACAACGGGTTGGTTAGGAATATGAAAACTAACAACCTTACGAAAACAATCAATTTTGGCATGATGAGTAGTTAACCAATCAATCCTTAAAATCACATCAAAAGCAAGTATCTTTAAAGAGATAAGGTCAAACGGTAAGGTAATGGTGCCAACTTGAATCAAACAAGATTTATAAGCGGTGGATGTGATGAAAGTTTTCTCTAGCGGAGTTTCCACAGATAGGTCAAAGTCTAATTCTCTCGAGTCAAGTTTAAACATTGAGCACATGCGGGAGAGATAAATGAATGGGTATACCGGTATCAAGTAAAGGTATAAACTTCGCAAGAATTTATAAATAGCTTACCCGTAATCACCTCGTTTGGGTTCCTCGCATTATGACCGATCACAACAAACGCTCTTCCGGAATCGTTGACTTTGACTTTTACGGGACGGTCTTTTGAGTCACCGTCCCCATTGAACTAGGTTTATTCTGCGTCTAATCTCGAAGCGATATGTCCTTCCTTTCCACAACTATAGCATACCTTGAATCTGTCAGGCGGTTTGACCGATATGTCCCTCTTTTCGCATTTGTAGCATATAATGGGGTGGTCGTTCTCCTCCCTTAGAACCCGATTCTTTCTTAGACCTTTGTCGTCTTCACATAGTCGTTGTTAAATCTCCTCTTTTTAAAATCTCCTCCGACTCGCTTCTTCTATTTTCATGACCATGATTACCACGGAGTGGTTACCATTTCTGTCCGTCTCATTTCTTTCTCATGAGTTATCATTATTACATTGACTACTATCTCTGAGTACGATCCACGGTTATGGTCCTCGGTTGGACCGTATTTCGTTGTCTCATTTCTAATAATTGAGCCACATTTTAACATCATCTGAATAAAGAAAGTTTATGAGAAATGAGATCTTGGCGTATCTGGGTTTCAAACCTCTAAGAAACATCCGCGTCATCGTTCCTCATTCTCCACCAAATGAGGTGTGAACACGGATAACTCGCAAACTTTGCCTCGTCTTTGAGACACCGTCGTATTGTTTTTGCTCTAATCGATGAACTCCACTTCCTTCATATAGCCGAACACTTTCGGGAAAGTATTTGTCATTAAATAATCTCTGAAAGCGTCTCCCAAGACATCTTTGAGTGTAATTTGGATGGATGCGCTTCCTGAGACTCCCACCGATGGTCTGCTTTCGCCACGGAACATAAAGGTGGCGAATGGAACCTTCTGTTCCTCCGTGCATCCCAAGACATCGAATATCTTGGTAATTTGCTTGACCCATGTTTCCATATGATCGAATCTGGCTTTCCCTTAAATTCGCAGTGGTCCCGACTCTTTGAAGCTGCGCTTGGGTTTGTGACAACCCGTGAATTGCTATCATTTCCTCACGTATTTTGAACACGAGTCTCCTCAAATCGATTTTTTGCATGAGCGCAAAAAACTTCTAAACATCCCTCGTTCATCATCTCGCTCCATGGTGTTGTTCACGGGAGGAACATTGCCCGACTCAGACGTTCTCCTCGTTGGTAAATACTGAGCATCTCCACGGTCTCATTTACTCCCTTTCATAATATTCTCGATCGACATTCTCAAATCTTGTCATAAAAACAAGGGTTAATTAAAGAAATCGATATATCACATAATATCCCTATATCTTGACCAACTAACAAATAAGCTTAGGTAGGACACCTTTAGCGAAGGATTTACTCGTCTCTCCCTCCTAGTTCTATTCCCGATCTCGCTGGGAGATCATATCCTAAGCTCGATACCAACCGTGGCGCCCCCAAAATAGGTATACATCACCCATTACGAGGTTGTCAATACATGGTGCGTAAACAACTACAACTTTATTATTACAACGAGAAAGCTGTGAGTTTAAATACAAATATTATCTTACAGACAATATTTATACTCAAATAAATCCTCATCACATTTATTGATACATTATTTTACAAAATGGTGAGGACTACTAAACAATCCTTTCTAAAACCTTCATTCCATACCCCGGCTGCGTACTTCATTATATTCTCGCCTCCACGAGAAGAATGGAACAAAAAAAGGAAAAGGGTGAGCTCAACTAGCTTTCGATAAAGAATATTATGACTAAGATAATATACAAAAAATTATCGTTAGTCTCTTGACGAGAAAAAAATCGATAGAATACACATGTACAACAAGTTTCGGATCAATATTAGCAGGTGAAATAATAATTCATAGAGAGAGTTCGTAGAGAATGAAATCTACTATAATCTATGAATTTAACGATCCATCATCAATATTTTATCCACTGTAACATCAATCAATTTTCATCTCAAATCAAATATTCATCTTTGCACTTCTGAGCCAAAGATATTCATCGATTGGTCATGTTCATTTAAACACTGTTCATCTTTTGCTCTGAAAGGCCAAAGATATTAATCGATCGGTCGTGTTCATCTCAACACTGTTCATCTTTGCACTTTACTGAGCCAAAGATATTCTTGAAATCATTCATCTTTGCTACTACTGCCAAAGATATTCAATAATATCATCATTTAAGGCGAGGATGATGAAAATATTTTAAAAAAAGCGAATCCGGTGAAACAAAATGACAAGGATTAAGGATTAAGGATTAGTACTTTGTTTTATCCATGTCCAACAATACTCAAAAATAATCATAGTAAGTGTAAAATTCAAGAATAATCAAAACATGGATCTGATCAAAGCTAGTATCCGAATAGATATTTTGAGACGAAAAGAAGAAATTTTATTTTTCGATGAATAGTCTTGAGTATCGTGAATAGTAAGTATCGTAGTATACGTGAATAGTAACTCAGACACCAAAAGATAGAAATTCCACAAAAATATCTTCACGCTTCATGAATAGTACTTCGTGAATAGTAACTTCGTGAATAGTAACTCATGAATAGTAACTCGTGAATAGTAACTCATGAATAGTAACCCAGAGCATGAAAAAGTTCCAAATTTGATAAAACTTGGATCGACATTTCAAAGTAATGATATTGAAGAAATAATATCATTCTGAAAAAATAATATCCCTTACCTCGAGGAATCGATGCCGGAAGGAAAGGTCGGAAGTGATCTTTGATTGAAACTTATCTTGAGCAATGACTCTCAAAGTATCTAAATACTCACAAAATCGCTCAACAATATAGAGAGAAAAGAAAACTTTGTTTACGGTGTGATTTTCAATTCTAACTTAGCCCTCTATTTATAGGAAAATGTTAGCCGTAAAGGCAGACTTGACTGCTACTGATGGCTTTACTTGCTACTATTGCCACCCACCACATTTGAAATAAAATTCAGCACATTTCTTCACCAACCACAAGTGGGGCCCACTCAATTCTAGAATTTTCCACCAAAATCAATTATAACCCTAATTTTAGAATCAGAGACACCTCTTAAAATTCATAACAAATCATTCGTGCATTTTAACGGTTCAAAATTTGTGGACATATACTCAACTTATGTATGTATAACATACCCAAAAATTACCACAATCCAACGGTCGGATTAAAAATTATAACCCCATAATATATCTCAAAACCCCCGATTTAATTTTTAATACCTCGAACTGTAAAAAATCGATAAAACACCTCAACAATAATTTCTTCATTTATAACCACATAAATAAATCCATCATTTATATCCACATAAAATAAATATTTCTTTATCATATGAATCAATAATTAATTATTCACAAATAATATTACGAATCACTGATTATGATGACGGTAGTTCCAGGAAAGGGGCTTTCAGATAAGGATTTCTCCTTCTTGGTGGCATGATTAGGTGACCAAACCTCTCCTCGTGAGAACTTTCTAGACATTGCCAATAATGCTATCTAATAATATTATTCAAATAATATGAATTATTGATCGATAATGGAGATAATGTCGTGTGACAATTATTGAACAACGATAATATAAAATATCAACGCAACAATTATTGAATCAATAAAATAAAATATTGAGCGATATAACTCACTGTGAAAATTATTGAGTAGTGCTTTCTTACGTAAGGATCAATAATTCAACAATACATGCAATACTGGTGTCTTCTTTGTGCGACAGCAGCGTATTCTTCGTATTTTAACCAATGGGTATTCAACGGTCTTACTTGGTAACAACTACTGTAGTTATTTTTAACCAACTTATATTTGTCGTTTTCTTCATCCAATCGCTTTCAGTTATGGGGCCCACACAGCCATTTAGCGGCGTAAATACGAATATTCCCACAACGATCACGAATATTCCACGACACCAAACGAATATTCCCAGACAAAATGAATATTTTATAACCACTTGTTTATTTTGAAATATTTGCGTATTTAACCCTTAACTATCCACATTAATCAAATCAACCCTTACTATTTCAAAATAATAAATAAAGGAAATTCTTTTTTTATTTAAAAATTTGAGGTCTTACAACGACCAATGATATTCTTTAGTATCACGACCACAATTATTCATGCATTACTACGGGCCAAGAATATTTGTGTATTCATTAATGGTCATGATCATGCCAACAATTGTCCATCAATGCACTACTACCATCGAGGATTTTTACCACATCATTTGTAACATTACATTCGTGATTACACCCGAATAGTCTCTCGGTCATAATCATACCAAGTCCATCTCTATGCCTTCTGGCCACGGATGACTTTCAACATAATATAAACATGAGGATGATGATAATGATATTCAATAAAACAAGTTCAAGAATTAATTTATCTAGGAACGATAACATCAAAATCGACATGACATCGCTTTTGTAGAGTAAAATTCAAGAATACCGAGAAGAATATTTCCATGAAAGGATCTTTAGATGAAGCCTTAAATATCAAGGATATTCCACTAATTTCATGGAGTATAGAAGTCAAAGTTTTAACCAATTGGGTATAATAAAGAATGGAATAACAAAAGAAATCACCATGCATGCGATAGGCCGCGCAAGGCGAGGTTATTCCAATAGAATAATAAATAACGAAACCAGTCCCAGATAAAACGCATGCACGTGAGGATATTCCAACAGAATAATAAAGAATGGAACCGGTCCGGCGTAAAAACACATGCAGACAAGATGTTCCAGCAGAATAATAATAAAGCGGAACCGGTCAGGTGTAAAACACATGAACGAGGATGTTCCAATAGAATAATAATAAAGAGGAACCGGTGGGTGTAAAACACACAGACGGGATGTTCAATGAGAATAATAGAAGAATGTTGTGGCGCCCCCAAAATAGGTCCATTCCATCCAACCCATTACGAGTCGCCAAATACATGGTATAGAAATAACTACAACTTTATTATTACAACATAGAAACTACGAGGTTAAAAATAGATATTGTCATCTAGACAATATCCACATGCAAATAAATCCCCATCATAATTATTGATACATTATTTTATAAAAATGGTGAGGACTACTAAACAACTCTCTTTAGAACCTTCATTCCATACCCAGAAGCTAGTACTCATTACATTCTCGCCTCACGAGAAGAAAAATGGAACAAAAAGGAAAAGGGTGAGCTCAACTAGCCCGGTAAAGAATGTTATGACTAAGATAATATAGAACAAATTATCGTTAGTCTTCAACGAGAGGAAAAAAATCGATAGAATCTGATAGAAATGACAATTTCGGATCAATATTAGCGGCATTGAAATAATAATTCATAGAAGAGTTACGTAGAGAATGAAATCTACTATAATCTATGAATTTAACGGTCCATCATCAATATTTTATCCTGTAACATCAATCAATATTCATCTCAAATCAAATATTCATCTCTCACACTTTTGTTTCTTTTGCTAAAGGCCAAAGATATTCATCGATCGATCGTGTTCATCTCAACACTGTTCATCTTTGCACTAAAGGCCAAAGATATTCATCGATCGGTCGTATTCATTTAAACACTGTTCATCTTTTGCTCTGGGCGAAGATTCTTGAAATCATTCATCTTTGCACTCTGCCAAAGATATTCAATAATATCATCATTAAAGGCGAGGATGATGAAAATATTTTTAAAAAAGCGAATCGATTGAAACAAAAAATGACGAGGATTAAGGATTTCGTACTTGGTTTTATCACGTCAAAAATACCTCAAAAATAATCATAGTGGTGTAAAATTCGAGAATGATCAAAACATGGATACAATCAAAGCTAGTATCCAGAATAGATATTTTAGAGCGAAAAGAAAAATTTTCATTTTTGAATTGAATAGTCTTAGTATTAAGTGAATAGTCTTAAGTATCGTGAATAGTCTTAGTATCGTGAATAGTAACTCAGAACACCAAAAGATAGAAATTCCACAAAAAACATCTTCACGCGCTTCATGAATAGTACTCGTGAATAGTAACTTCGTGAATAGTAACTCATGAATAGTAACTTCGTGAATAGTAACTCATGAATAGTAACCCGAGCATGAAAAAGTTCCAAATTTGATAAAAAGTTCAACCAATATTTGACATAATGATATTGAAGAAATAATATCATTCGAGAAGAAAATAACATCCCTTACCTCAAAGATTAAGTACTTCTAGTTGAAACAGGATATAGTCTTTGAAGGGAACTTTTATCTTGATCTAACAATACTCAAAGTATACTCAAAATACTCACAAGAATCGCTCGATAATATAGAGAGAAAAGAAAACTTGTTTACGGTGTGATTTTCAATTCTAAACAGCCCTCTATTTATAGGAAAATGTTATACAAGCAAAAGCGGACTTAACTTTAAACTTTGATGGCTTTACTGCTACTATTCCCACCCACCACATTTGAAATAAAATTCAGCACATTTCTTCACCAACCACAAGTGGGGCCCTCAATTCTAGAATTTTCCACCAAAATCAATTATAAACCTAATTTCCGAATCGGTCACCTCTTAAAATTCATAACAAATCATTCGTTCATTTTAACGGTTCAAAATTTGTGGACATATACTCAACTTATGTATGTATAACATATCCAAAAATTACAACGATCCAAGCGGTCGGATTAAAAATTATAACTCACATGATATATCGTAAAAATCTTGATTTGATTTTTAATACCTCCATTCAGACAAAATTCTTGATAAAACACCTCAACATTAAATCATTCAATTATAACCACATAAAACAAATAAATCCATCATTTATAAATATTTTCTTATCATATAAATCAATAATTAATTATTCACAAATAATATTACGAGAATCACAATTATAATGACGGTAGTTCGGGGAAGAGGGGCTTTCAGATAAGGATTTCTCCTTCTTGGTAGCTTGATTAGGTGACCAAACCTCTCTTGTGAGAACTTTCTAGACATTGCCAATAATGCTATCTAATAATATTATTTAAATAATATGAATTATTGATCGATAATGGAGATAATGTGCGGTGACAATTATTGAACAACGATAATATAAAATATCAATATGACAATTATTGAATCGATAAAATAAAATATTGAGCGATAACTCTTGTGAAAATTATTGAGTAGTGCCTTCTTCTACGTAAGGATCAATAATTCAACAATCTCTTGTGCAATACTGGTAGTGTCTTTCTTTGTGCGACCACGCGCGTATTCTTGTATTTTAACCCGGGTATTCAGCGATCTTAACGGTAACAACTTACTGCAGTTATTTTTAACCGACTTATATTTGTCGTTTTCTTCATCCAATCGCTTTTTTCGTTATGGGGCCCCATGGCATTTGCTTGGCGTAAATGCGAATATTCCCACAAGCGATCTGAATATTCCACGACCAAGCGAATATTCAAGACAATGATAAATATTTTATAACCACTTGCTTATTTTGAAATATTTGCGTATTTAACCCTAACTATCCACATTAATCAAATCAACCCTTACTTATTTCAAAATAATAAATAGAAAATTAAATTTCATTAATAATAAGTTGGGGTCTTCTGACCTCCCTCCTTATGAAATTTCGTCCTCGAAATTGGCGTGCGATACTGGTGTTTGAAAAGATGAGGATACCTCGCTTTCATTTCCGTTTCAATTCCCGGTCATTTCCTCTATAGCATGATTCCTCCACAAAACTTTAACTTGTGGTATGACCTTTCTTGGCGTGGGGACATGCTCCTTCTATCCAAAATCTTGGTGGTACCTCCTCATACGTTAAGTCTTGACTATCTCGTCCGGTTCTAACTTCGATAGCGTGGTTTGAATTCGTCCACATATTTACGTAACATCGATCGTGAAAAGCGTTATGAACACGCGTCATACTTGGCGGTAAAAGCGAGTCTATAGGCCACGAGTTCCTATTCGATCGAGAATTTCAAGCTGGATTAATAAATCGAAGGTTTGAGCTTTCCTCACCTCACAGATTCTCGCTTTTGAAATAATGACTTCTTGCACCTCCTTCTTCAAATTCATCGACTCGGTGTGTAGCTTGAGCGACTTTAACTTTATCGATTAAAGTCGATTATACTCGTATATCATCACGTGCTCAGTATATCATCACGTGGGTACCTAGAGTTTTCATCTCCATCTCTATTATTTGTATATTATCTGAAATGAGTCTTTGTGATATCGTACTTCGTACTTGTATCGATCTTCTACTCAACACGTCGGCTACCACGTTAAACTTTTCGAGGATGGCATGGTCGAGAACATATCTTTGAAATGAGTCTCCTCTTGAGTTCTTGAAGCTCTTACCACATTCCTTGCTCCATTTAAATTTTGTATCTTTATGAGTCGATTTCGTTAATGGAATAGCGATTCGAGAATATCCTTCAACGAATCTCGATAATAACCAACTAAGCCTGAAAGCTACGTATTTAGATTCTTGACTTAGGTTGTTCTCAATTGTGACTCATATCCCAATCTTGGATAGCACGTCACAATGACACCTATCGGTTTACTATCGCATACGAATATGGCGTCCCCTACGAGAAGTCAGCTTGCAGGTGAATTCCACAAAGGAAGTCACAAGATAAAAGGCTCGGTACCAAATTCTATAGTTGAATTTTAACTCACGAAGTTCAATAGGAGCCATTCGATATGAGATTTTAGAAATGAGTTTTGTCTAGGGTTCAAAGTCGATACAAAATTTAATATCGAGCTTTGGGAGTAAGCGAGAAATTCTTGAAATCGTCGGGAAAAATCAATAACAACAGGAATATTATTCAAATCGGCGTGTCTTTATTCAAATCCATAACATGGACTAAGAAAACTTGACATCCGTAATAAGCGAATGACTTCATGGCGATATGAAAATGTTTGACTACAATGGTTTGATTGCTTGAATTGAATAACGAGGTTGCTTAGGAATATGAAAACTATGACCTTACAAAAGCAATCAATTTGGCGTGATGAGTAGTTAACCTTAAAATCACATCAAAAACAAATATCTCTATAGAAATAAGGTTAACGGGTAATGTGATAGTGCCTGACTGAATCAAGCAAGATTTCTAAACAACGGATGTAATGAAAGTTTCTCTAGCAGAGTCTCCATAAATAGGTCGAAAGTCTAATTTCTCGTGTAGTCGAGTTCAAGCGTTGGTATAAGCGAAAAGATAAAAGAATGGGTAGAGGCAGGGTATCTAGTAAAGGTATAAACTTATGCAAGAATTTATAATTAACTAACCCGTGCTAACCGTTCGGGTTCCTCGATATTTTTGGAAGTCACGACAAAGCGCTCTTCGAAGCCGTTGACTTTGACTTTTACGGGACATCCTTTTGAGTCACCATTCCATTTGGGTGGGTTTCGATATCGTCTGATCTCGGCGATATGTCCTTCTTTCCACAATTATAGCATACCTTAAGCTGTTGTGGGCGGTTTGGTGATATATCCCTCTTTCCGCATTTATAACATATAATCGGTGGTCTTTCTCCTCCCTTGGAACTAGTTCTTTCTGACGCGTCTTCACGTAGTCGTTGTTGAATCTCCTCTTTTAAAATCTCCTCCAGGCTTCGCTTCTTCTATTTTCATGGCCATGATTACCACGGAGTGGTTACCGCCTTTGTCCAAGTATTCTTCTTTCTCCATTTGGTTATCGTTATTACGATGGCTGCTATCTTGGTATGATCTGGTTATGGTCCCTCGGTTGAGCGTACTCGTTATCTCGCTCTAACAATGAGCCACATTGACAATATCGAATAGAGAAAATTTATGAGAAATGAGATCTTGGCGTATGCTTAGGGTTTCAAACCTCTCGAAACATCCAGCGTCATCGTTCCTCATTCTCCACCAAATGAGGTCTGAGCACTGGATAACTCCATGAACTTACGCCTCGTCTTTGGGATCCGTCGTGTTATTACGCTCCGATCTAATAAACTCCACTTCCTTCGTATAGCCGAATACTTTCGGGGAAGTACTTGTCATTGAATAGCATTTCTAAAACGTCTCCCATGACATCTTTGAGTGCGAAATTTGGATGGAGTGCGCTTCCTGAGACTCCACCGATGATGCGCTTCGCCACGGAACATAAAAGTGGCGAATGGAACCTTCTGTTTCTCCGTGCATCCCAAGACATCGAATATCTTGGTAATTTGCTTGACCCATGTTTTCGCCGTGATCGGATCGGCTTTCCCGAAGTGCGGTGGTCCTAACTCTTTAAGCGCTTGCATTTGTGACCACCCGTGAATTACTATCATTTCTCTCGTATTTTGAACACGAGTCTCCTCAAATGCGATTTTGCATGAGCTGCAAAAAACTTCTAAACATCCCCTCGTTCATCATCGCTTTCGGATGGTGTTGTTTCACGGGAGGAACATTGCCGACTGTTGCACGTTCTCCTCGTTGGTGAGTCTGAGGCATCTCCACGGTCTCATTTACTCCTTTGTTAATATTCTCGATTCGACATTCTCAAATCTTTGTCATAAAACAAGGGTTAATTAAGGAAATCAATATATCACATAATATCCCTATATATCTTGACCAACTAACAAATAAGCTTAGGTAGGACACCTTTAGCGAAGGATTTACTCGTCTCTCCCTCTATTTTTATTCCCGATCTCATGGAGATCATATCCTAAGCTCGATATTAAGCTGTGGCGCCCCAAAATAGGTCCATTCCATCCAACCCATTACGAGTCACCAAATACATGGTATAGAAATAACTACAACTTTATTATTACAACATAGAAACTACGAGTTTAAATACGAGATATTGTCATCTAGACAATATCCACACATAAATAAATCCCCATCATAATTATTGATACATTATTTTATAAAAATGGTGAGGACTACTAAACAACTCTCTTTAGAACCTTCATTCCATACCCCAGGCTAGTACTCATTACATTCTCGCGCCTCACTGAGAAGAAAAATGGAACAAAAGGAAAAGGGTGAGCTCAACTAGCCCGATAAAGAATGTTATGACTAAGATAATATAGAACAAATTATCGTTAGTCTTCAACGAGGAAAAAATCGATAGAATACTGATAGACAACAAGTTTTGGATCAATATTCGCGTGAAATAATAATTCATAGAAGAGTTACGTAGAGAATGAAATCTACTATAATCTATGAATTTAACAGTCCATCATCGATATTTTATCCTGTAACATCAATCGATATTCATCTCAAATCAAATATTCATCTTTGCACTCTGGGCCAAAGATATTCATCATCGATTCGGTCGTGTTCATCTCAACACTGTTCATCTTTGCACTAAAGGCCAAAGATATTCATCGATCGGTCGTATTCATTAAACACTGTTCATTTAAACATATTCTTGAAATCTTTTCATCACTCTACGCCAAAATATTCAATAATATCATCATTTAAGGCGAGGATGATGAAAAATATTTTTAAAAAAGCGAATCCGATTGAACAAAAATGAGCGAGGATTTATGGATTCGTACTTGGTTTTATCCGTCAAAAATACCTCAAAAATAATCATAGTGGTGTAAAATTGAGAATTATTAAAACATGGATACAATCAAAGCTAGTATCCAGAATAGATATTTTAGACGAAAAGAAAAATTTTCATTTTTGATTGAATAGTCAGATGATCGTGAATAGTCTTAGTATCGTGAATAATCTTAGTATCGTGAATAGTAACTCAGACACCAAAAGATAGAAATTCCAAAAAAACATCTTCACGCTTCATGAATAGTACTCGTGAATAGTAACTTCGTGAATAGTAACTCATGAATAGTAACTTCGTGAATAGTAACTCATGAATAGTAACCCAGAGCATGAAAAAGTTACAAATTTGATAAAAAGTTCCAACGATATTTGACGATAATGATATTGAAGAAAATAATATCATCACGAGAAGAAAATAACATCCCCTTACCTCGAAGATTAGTACTTCTAGTTGAAACAGGATATAGTCTTTGAAGGAACTTACTTGCGTCTAACAATACTCAAAGTATACTCAAAATACTCACAAGAATACGCTCGATAATATAGAGAGAGAAAGAGAGAAAACTTGTTTCTGGTGTGATTTTCAATTCTAACTTAGCCCTCTATTTATAGGAAAATGTTAGCAGCCAAAGCGGACTTAACTGTGACACGATGGCTTTACGCTACTATTCCCACCACCACATTTGAAATAAAATTCAGCACATTTCTTCACCAACCACAAGTGGGGCCCACTCAATTCTAGAATTTTCCACCAAAATCAATTATAAACCTAATTTCCGAATCAGTCACCTCTTAAAATTCATAACAAATCATTCGTTCATTTTTAACGGTTCAAAATTTGTGGACATATACTCAACTTATGTATGTATAACATATCCAAAAATTACAACGATCCAACGGTCGGATTAAAAATTATAACTCACGCAATATATCGTAAAAATACTGATTTAATTTTTAATACCTCCATTCAAACAAAATTCTTGATAAAACACCTCGACATTAAATCATTCAATTATAACCACATAAAACAAATAAATCCATCATTTATAAATATTTTCTTATCATATAAATCAATAATTAATTATTCACAAATAATATTACGAGAATCACAATTATAATGACGGTAGTTCCCGGAAGAGGGGCTTTCAGATAAGGATTTCTCCTTCTTTGGCATGATTAGGTGACCAAACCTCTCTCTTGACGAACTTTCTAGACATTGCAATAATAATGCTATCTAATAATATTATTTAAATAATATGAATTATTGATCGATAATGGAGATAATGTGCGGTGACAATTATTGAACAATGATAATATAAAATATCAACGCAGCAATTATTGAATCGATAAAATAAAATATTGAGCGATAACTCTTTGTGAAAATTATTGAGTAGTGCCTTCTTACGTAAGGATCGATAATTCAACAATCTTTGTGCAATCTGGTGTCTTCTTTTGTCTGACCACGCAGCGTATTCTTGTATTTTAACCATACGGGTATTCAAGCCGATCTTACTTGATAATAACTTCTGCGTTATTTTTAACCAACTTATATTTGTCGTTTTCTTCATCCAATCGCTTTTTAGTTATGGGGCCCACACATGCGGCATTTTGCTGTGCGCCGTAAATACGAATATTCCAAACGATCACGAATATTCCACGACCAAACGAATATTCAAACAATGATAAATATTTTATAACCACTTGCTTATTTTGAAATATTTGCGTATTTAACCCCTAACTATCCACATTAATCAAATCAACCCTTACTATTTCAAAATAATAAATAGAAAATTAAATTTCATTAATAATAAGTTGAGGTCTTCAACCTCCCCTCCTTATGAAATTTCGTCCTCGAAATTGGCGTGCGTATACAGTGTTTGAAAAGATGAGGATACCTCACTTTTATTTCCGTTTCAATTCCCGGTCATTTCCTCTATAGCATGATTCCTCCACAAAACTTTAACTTGTGGTATGACCTTTCTTAGCGTAGGACATGCTCCTTCCTATCCAAAATCTTGGCGAAAGTACCTCCTCATACGTTAAGTCTTGGCTATCTCGTCCGGTTCTAACTTCGATAGCGTAGTTGGGTCGTCCACATATTTCGTAACATCGATCGTGAAAAGCGTTATGAACCGCGTCATACTTGGCGGTAAAAGCGAGTCTATAGGCCACAGTTCCTATTCGATCGAGAATTTCAACTGGATTAATAAATCGAAGGTTTGAGCTTTCCTCACCTCACCGATTCTCGCTTTTGAAATAACAACTTCTTGCACCTCCTTCTTCAAATTCATCGACTCCGATTGTGTGGCTTGAAGCGACTTTAACTTTATCGATTAAAGTCGATTATACTCGTATATCATCACGTACTTTCGTATATCATCACGTGGGTACCTAGAGTTTTCATCTCCATCTCTATTATTTGTATATTATCTGAAATGAGTCTTTGATGATATCGTACTAGACTTGTATCGATCTCTTACTCAACACGTCACTACCACGTTCGCTTTTCGAGGATGGCATGGTCGGAACATATCTTTGAAATGAGTCTCCTCTTGAGTTCTTGAAGCTCTTACCACATTCCTTGCTCCATTTAAATTTTGTATCTTTATGAGTCATTACGTTAATGGAATAGCGATTGAGAGAATATCCTTCAACGAATCTCGATAATAACCAACTAAGCCTGAAAGCTACGTATTTCGATTCTCGACTTAGGTTGCTCTCAACTGTGACTCATATCCCAATCTTGGATAGCACGCGTCACAATGACACCTATCGATTTACTTATCGCGCGAATATGGCGTCCCCTACGGAGAGTGCGGCTTAGGTGAATTCCACAAAGGAAGTCACAAGATAAAGGCTCGGTACCAAATTCTATAATTGAATTTTTAACTCACGAAGTTCAATAGAGCCATTCGATATGAGATTTTAGAAATGAGTTTTGTCTTAGGGTTCAAAGTCGATACAAAATTTAATATCGGGCTTTGGGAGTAAGCGAGAAATTCTTTGAAATCGTCGGGAAAATCAATAACAACAGGAATATTATTCAAATCGGCGTGTCTTTATTCAAATCCATAACATGGACTAAGAAAACTTAACATCCGTAATAAGCGAATGACTTCATGGCTTGATATGAAAATGTTTGACTCTGATGGTTTGATTGCTTGAATTGAATAACAGTTGCTTAGGAATATGAAAACTAACAACCTTACAAAAGCAATCAATTTGGCATGATGAGTAGTTAACCTTAAAATCACATCAAAACAAATATCTCTATAGAAATAAGGTTAACGGGTAATGTGATAGTGCTGACTGAATCAAGCAAGATTTCTAAACAACGGATGTAATGAAAGTTTCTCTAGGAGTCTCCATAAATAGGTCAAAGTCTAATTTCTCTCGTAGTCAAGTTCAAGCGTTGGTATGCAAGCAAAAGATAAAAGAATGGGTAGAACCGGTATCTAGTAAGGTATAAACTTCGCAAGAATTTATAATTAACTAAACGTGCTAACCGTTCGGGTTCCTCAAATTTTTAATGGTCATCACGACAAACGCTCTTCCGAAATCGTTGACTTTGACTTTTACGGGACATCCTTTTGAGTCACCATTCATTTGGGTGGGTTTCGATATCGTCTAATCTCGGCGATATGTCCTTCTTTCCGCATTTGTAACATCTGACCAGATGGTCTTTCTCCTCCCTTGGAACCGGTTCTTCTCCTCCGTGGTGGCGTCTTTCTTACATGGTCGTTGTTGAATCTCCTCTTTTAAAATCTCCTCCCGACTCGCTTCTTCTATTTTCATGGCCATGATTACCACGAAGTGGTTACCGCCTTTGTCCGTATTCTTCTTTCTCCATTTGGTTATCGTTATTCGATGGCTTGCTTTATCTTGATATGATCACGGTTATGGTCCCTCGGTTGAGCGTACTCGTTATCTCGCTCTAACAAGCGAGCCACATTGACAATATCTGAATAGAGAAAATTTATGAGAAATGAGATCTTGGCGTATGCGGGTTTCAAACCCTCTCGAAACATCCGCGTCATCGTTCCTCATTCTCCACCAAATGAGGTGCGAACTGGATAACTCATGAACTTCGCCTCGTCTTTAGGATACCGTCATGTTATTACTGCTCCCGATCTAATAAACTCCACTTCCTTCATATAGCCGAATACTTTCGGGGAAGTACTTGTCATTGAATTTGTTCAAAAGCGTCTCCCATGACATCTTTGAGTGCGAAATTTGGATGGAGTGCACGCTTCACAGACTCCCACCGATGAGTCTGCCTCGCCACGGAACATAAAAGTGGCAAATGGAACCTTCTCGTTTCTCCGTGCATCCCAAGACATCGAATATCTTGGTAATTTGCTTGACCCATGTTTTCGCCATGATCGGATCGCTTTCCCCAGCACTGCAGTGGTCCTGACTCTTTAAAGCTGCTTGTTTGTGACCACCCGTGAATTACTATCATTTCTCCTGTATTTTGAACACGAGTCTCCCTCGTGCGATTTTGCATGAGCCGCAAAAACTTCTAAACATCCCTCGTTCATCATCTCGCTTTCGATGGTGTTGTTCACGGGAGGAACATTGCCCGACTGTTACGTTCTCCTCGTTGTTGGTGAAAGACTGAGGCATCTCCACGGTCTCATTTACTCCTTTGTTAATATTCTCGGTCGACATTCTCAAATCTTGTCATAAAACAAGGGATAATTAAGGAAATCAATATATCACATAATATAACCACTTGCATACTTTGCAAAATTTATAAATATTACCCACAACTATAACATTATATCAAATTTATTCCATAATATTCAAAAATAATATTTATAGAAAATTCATCTTTATTTATAAAAGTTGGGGTCTTACAACCTCCCTTTCTTATGAAATTTTGCCCTCGAAATTATAGTGCACGCACTGGTATGTCGAAGAGGTAAGGATACCTTGATTTTATTTGATTCTAACTCCCAAGTCATTTCCTCAACATCGTGGTTCCTCCACAAAACTTTGACTTGAGGTATAACCTTTGAAAGCGTAGAATATGTTCCTTCTTATCCAAGATTTGAGCAGGAACCTCTTTCATACGTCAAATCTTCCATTATTTAGTCCGGTTCTAACTTCAATAATGTGGTTCGGGTCTTTCACATATTTACGTAACATGGATATGTGAAAAGCGTTATGAACACGAGACATACTTAGCAGAAAGCGAGTCTATAGGCCGCGATTCCTACTCGATCGAGGATTAAAATGGGTAGATGAATCGAGGATTGAGTTTTCCTCTCTTTCCAAATCTTGTAACTCCTTTCCATGGAGCAACTCTTAACAACACATGATCTCTATATCGAATTCCCGTCCTTTCGATGAAGATCAAGATAACTCTTTTGTCGATTTTGTGAGGTTTTATCGTTGTCGGATCGTTTGAATCTTTTCCGTAGTCATATACGTACCAACTCCGGTCCCAATAACGTTGCTTCACCCACCTTATCTAGCATCTTGGGAAGCGACACTTTCTTCCATACAACGCTTGAATGGAGCCATGCCAATACCTTGATAAGCTGTTGTTGTAGGAAAACTCCACCGATGGTAAGAACTTGTGCCAACTTCCCTTGAAATCAAGGACACATAGTCTTAATAGATCTTCAAGAGTTTGAATAGTCCTCTCCATTGTCCGTCAAATGCGAGGATGATATACCGAGCTAAATCGTAAGTGCGTGCCCATAGCTTTTTGCAAACTAACCCAAAATCGTGAAGTGAATCTTGGGTCTCGATCGGAAACTATGGATCTGCGGCATACCATGCGATCTTAAAATCTTGTTTATGTACATCTGAGCAAAGGCGTTTGGTGTATAAGTTTCTCGTGTCGGTAAGAAATGGCGGAGACTTGGTCAATCTATCAACAATGACCCAAATCACATCTATGCCTTGAGAAACCTTAGGAAGGCCGAACGAAATCCATGGTAATGTGCTCCCACTTCCATTCGGAATTTCAAGTGGTTGCTGATGGACCTTTTGGTACTTGATGCTCCGCTTTAACTTCGTTGACAAGTTAGACACCTTGAGATAAACAGCGCTATCTCTCTCTTCATATTGCTCCACCAAAATGTATGACGAATATCACGATACATTTTGGTACTCCTAGGATGGATTGTAAATGGTATGTTGTGCTCCTCCATCGTGATATTATACTTTAAATCAGGGTCGTTAGGAACACAAAGTCTGGAGTTGACTTGAAGTATTCCTTCTTCATCGATTCTTGCTTCCGACATAGCACCTTTTTGCACTTTCTTCTTCATACGCATCAACTCCAGTGCAGCAAGAAAACTTTAACTTTATCGATTAAAGTCGGTTCTACTCATATACTCATTTATCATCACATGCGTCCACAGAGTCTTTAACTCTATCTCCATCCTTTGCAAGTCACACAAAATGGGCTTTGCGTTGACAATATCGCCTTTTCGTGCTTGCATATGATCTTTCTACACTTTCAATGCGTCGGCTACCACGTTCGCTTTTCGAGGATGGTATTGGATGGTATGATCATAATCTTTCAGCAGTTCAAGCCAACGTCGTTGTCGCGTGTTGAGTTTTTTTTGAGTGAAGAAATATTTGAGGCTTTTATGATCAAGTAAAGATCTCCACTTTCTCCCCATACAAGTAATGCCTCCAAATTTTAAGTGCAAAGACAACATTTGCCAACTCTAGATCATGAGTAGGATAATTCTCTCATATTCTTTGAGTTGTCATGAGGCATAGGCTATAACTTTTCCATGTTGCATGAGAACACATCCCAACCCTTTTGCGAAACATCAGCTTGTAGATGACAAATCCCTCAAGGCGGATGGTATTGTCGAGCAGTCTTTGAAATAAGTCTCCTCTTGAGTTCTTGAAAACACTTCTCACATTCTTCGCTCCAACTGAACTTTGTATCTTTTCGAGTCGGTGAGTCGATGGAGTAGCGATTCGAGAAAATCCTTCCACGAATCTCAGATAATAACCACTAAACCGAGAAAGCTACGTACTTGGTCATCGATTTAGGTTGTTCCCGGCTTTGAATAGCTTCAATCTTTCTTTGGGTCAACGGATATTCCATGAATTGATACCACGTGCCCAAGGAATGCTACTTCTTCTTGCCGAACTCGCATTTCTTCAACTTGGCATAAAGCTTATATTCACGAAGCTTTTGGAGTGTCAACCTCAAGTATTGCTCATGATCTTCATAGCTTTTGGAATAAATAAGGATGTCATCAATAAAGACGACCACAAAGTGATCTAAATATTCCTTGAATACTCGGTTCATCATATCCATGAAGGCGGCAGGAGGCATTAGTCGATCCAAAGGACATGACTAGGAATTCATAATGCCCGTCTTAGGAGTTACGAAAAGGCGTCTTTGGAATGTCGTGGTTCTAATCTTCAATTGGTGATATCTGGAGCGAAGATCGATCTTTGAAAAGAATTTGGCTCCTTGCAACTATTTGGTCAAACAGGTCATCAATACGTGGCAATGGATACCTATTTTGATGGTGACATGATTGACTCCAGATAATCAATACAAAGTCGCATACTCCCATCTTTCTTCTTCACGAATAGAGCAGGGAGCACCCCAAGGAGAAGTACTAGGACGAATAAAGCCGATGTCTAACAATTCCTGCGGTTGGGTCTTTAACTCCACGAAGTTCAATAGGAGCCATTCGATATGGGGCTTTGGAAATAGGTTTTGTCTAGGGTTCAAGGTCGATACAAAATTCAAATTTCACGCTCGGGGATAGGCCGGGAAGTTCTTGAGAATCGTCGGAAATTTATTAACAATAGAAATATCGTTCAAAAGCGGCGTATTTTTGTTTAAATCGTGACATGAGCTAAGATAGCTTGACATCCGTTTTTCAATAAGCGAATTGCTTTATGACTTGAGATGAGTAGTGATTGATTTTAATGGTTTGGTCGCTTGAATTCGCATAATAGGTTGGTTAGGAATATAAAAGCTAACAACCTTACTTAAAACAATCAATTTTTGCATGATAAGTAGTTAACCAATCAATCCTAGAATCACGTCAAATGCAAGTATTTTTAATGAAATAAGATCGACGGGTAATGTGAGGGTACCGATTTGAACCAAGCAAGACTTATAAGCGATTGGATGTAATGAAGGTTTCTCCCAACGGAGTTTCCACGAGATAAGTCAAAGTCTAATTTCTCTGAGTCAAATTTAATCGATGGAATAAGTAGGAGAAATAAAAGAATGGGTAGAACCGGTATCAAATAAAGTATAGACTTCATTAGAGTTTATGATAAGCTTACCGTGATGACCTCATTCGGGTTCCTTGCTCTGGGAGGTCACAACAAACGCTCTCTCCTTCAGACCTTTCTGGGTTTTGACTTTTACGGGACTGACCTTTGGTGACTCCATCCTATTTGAATTTGTCTTGATAAACAACAAAATCGAGCTAAGTGACCTTCTCTTCCACAATTATAACATGCTTTGACTGGCATGGCGTGATTTGGGTGATGTGTCCTCTCCTCCGCATTTGAAGCATATGATAGGTGGTCTTTCTCCTTCCTTAACTGTGGTCTTTGGTCTTGACGTCTTTCCATCATTGTTGAATCTCTTTTCTTGAAATGTCCATTCTTATTGTTTTGTACGATTACCTTTGAAGTGGTTACCATATCCTTTGTTGATTCCCCTCCACGCTTGTTGTCACCGCCGATGACTACTCTCATTTGGTATTATAATTTTGCTTAAACCGCTTCTCTTTTAGTTGCGTTGACTCGTTATCGGCGCTCCACTAAGCGAGCCCTATTTACAACATCGAATACAAACACGGTTTATGAGAAATAAGATGTTTGGCGTATCTCGGCTTCAAACCTCTTAAAAACATTCGCACCATTCTCTCTTCATTATCCACCAAGTGGGGCGTAAACCGTGATAACTCCACAAATTTTGCCTCGTATTGCGACACGGTCATATTGTTTTGTTCAACTTGATAAAATTCACCTCCTTCACGTATGGCGAATACTTTCGGAAAGTATTTGTCGTTGAAACGACTCTGGAACTTCTCCCAAGATATCTTGATGACACGGAGTTGAGTACGTTTACCGATTCCACCGATGTCGCCTCTCGCCGCAACATAAAAGCGGCAAAGGGAACCTTTTGCTCCTCGGAGCATCCCAAGAAATCAAATATCTTGGTAACTGCTTTATCCATGCTTCCGCGAAGTGGTTTTGGCTCTCCTTAAACTCCGTTGGTCCCAGCTCCTTGAAGCTGCATTTAGCGGTTACCGAGAGTTTTTCGTGTTTCCACCTACGTTTTGGGCGAGTCGTTCTCGCTTCTTGTTGCATGAATTGCATAAAGCCTCACGAATATTTGATCATTCATTATTTGGTCGGTGTTGTTGTTTGCATGAGGATTGTCGCCTTCACGATGCACATTATCACGATTATTGATATGTGGTGAATCAACGATCGCTGTGTGCTCCATTCTTTATTCTCAACATTCTCGGATGTCATTTTCAGAATCGCCACAAAACAAAAGGTTAATTGACGTATAACATATTATCCATATATTACGTGAGCCAATAAAATAGCACATAAACTTAGGTAGGTCATACTAGCGAAGGTATTCCCGTCTCTCCCCTCCTAGTACTATTCTCACATCTTAGCTAGGGATCATATCCTCAAGCTCGATACCAAGCGTATGACGCCCCCAAAATTAGGTATACATCACCCATCTTGGGTAGTCGGATACGTGGTGCATGTAATTTAAATACAATTTACTAATATAAGCGTAGGTATGCAATCGACATAAAGCGTGAGTTTGAATACAAATATTGTCTACTAGAGATCATACAAACTCAAAAAGAGTCCTCATTACAATTATTATCACCTTTATTTCACGAATAGTGAGGACTACTAATCTTATCCTGCGGACTATTACTCGTTCCCAGGCTCGTCCGGTATATTCTCATTTCACGAAGAGAAACGGTGAAAGAAAGGGTGAGCTCAACTATTTCGATAAGAAATATTATGACTAAGATAATGCGAGAATAAATTATCATTAGCCTACTGACGAGTGTTAAAGCGATAAAATATAATGAACATCAAGTTTAACTACAGTGGAACCAATGATCCATTAAAAGAGTCAGTAGAAAATAAAATCTACTATCTTTTATGATTTAAAAGGTTTTTCATCCTTTATTATAATTTGAGACTCGACTTTAATAAATATTCCACATCATCTAATCACCCTGCACTTCTGACGATGATATTCTTTAGTATCACGACCACAATTATTTATGCACCACGGGCGAGAATATTTGTGTATTCATTAATGGTCGTGGTCATGCCAACAATCGTCCATCAATGCACTACTACCATCGAGGATTTTTACCACATCATTTGTAACATTACGGTCATGATTACACCAAATAGTCTCTAGTCATAATCATACCAAGTCCATCTACGCACTACTGGACCACGGATGACTTTCAACATATTATAAACATGAGGATGATGACAATGATATTCAATAAAACAAGTTCAAGAATTAATTTATCTAGGAACCAATAACATCCAAATCGTCAACATGATCTTCGCTTTGTAGAGTAAAATTCAAGAATCTTTGAGAAGAATATTTCCATGAAAGATCTTTGGATGAAGCCTTGCAAATATCGAGGATATTCCACTAATTTCATGGAGTATAGAAGTCAAAGTTTTAACCATTTGGGTATAATAAAGAATGGAATAACAAAAAGAAATCACCATGCATGCGATAGGCCTTACAGCGAGTTATTCCAATGAGAATAATAAATAACGGAACCGGTCGGCGTAGTAAACGCATGCAGCAGATATTCAGCGAATAATAAAGAATGGAACCGGTCCGCGTAAAACACATGAACAAGATGTTCCAATGAAGAATAATAATAAAGGCGGAACCGGTCCGGTGTAAAACACATGCAAGACAGGATGTTTGTGAGACCCCGAATTTTATCAATAAAGATTTAAATTTTGTCGAAATAATTTTTTAATATTATGGTGTGAATTTGAGATAATATTATAGTTGTGGGTAGTATTTATAAATTTTGCAAAGTATGCACAGTGGTTATATTATATTCGATTGGTGGGGAATATTCGGTTTAGCGAGGAATATTCGTATAACGGCTCAATCATTGGTGGACCCTACAATGTAATTATTGTCGGATTGAGAAAGCGACAAAAATATTTTATTGAAATAACTTGCGGAAGTTTTACAGTGGATCTTGTTGAACTACTTTCGGTAGTAAAAAATGCGATGTACGTGTGGTTGCATAGTAGTAGCTGCGGTATTGATTATTGATGCTTATGTGAGAAGTCACTCGGTTTGATTCCATTATTGTCGATTAATAATATGAATTATTATAGCGATAATGACGTTTTGTTTTATTCGTATTATTAACGTAATAAAAGCGAAACATTTTTTATATAAAGCAGAATACTTTATTAAAGTTATTCATAAATAGAATATATTATATTTTATTATGCATAGTGTTGCATAGTGTTTTGCATAGTGTTGCATAGTGTTTGCATAGTAAAATGTTTTTATATAAATAAAATATATGATATTTTATTTAAAAGATTTTGCTTTAAATATGGACCGTCAGATTAAAGTAAATCAATCTGGATCGTTCATGGATTAATTACTATGCATTCTATTTTCCTATAAATAGAAGCTCATTCCTTCATTATTTTCTTACGAATTCACTGAAACTCTAGAGAGAGAAATTATAGAGAGAAGCTAATGAGAGAAAATCTATAGAGAAAGAAAGAAGAAGAGTATTACGGTACTTCACTACTTTGATATCCAAAGTGTCTTTTACGGTAAGGGATATTATTTGTTGTATCGTAAGGGTGTTATTCTTTCTTATTCATGAAGAGAACTTCGTTATTCCATTCATTATTATTACATTGGAATAACTTTTGTAAAAGTGGCATACCTACACATAACCTTTGATATCATGGCGGATACCCTATACTTGGTGAAATCCTTATATTATTCCATTCTTATTTATTACATTGGAATAACTCAGATACTGTGGAATCCCCTATACTTGGTGATCTTCTTACGTTATTCCATTCTTTATTATTACATTTGGAATATCACATCGTGTGTTTTTTACAGGACTGGTTCCATTGTTTATTATTCCACATTTATTATTCTGCTTTGGAATATCACATGCGTGTGTTTTACAGGACTTGGTTCCATTGTTTATTATTATTAAGCATTTATTATTCTTTGGATCATCCAGCCGATTGTGAATTTCACGACTTGGTTAGATTATTATTATTACATTGGAATAACTTGTCATATGTGAAGTACCGCATGCATGGTGATTTCTTTTGTTGTTCCATTCTTTATTATACCCGGTTGGTTAAAACTTTGACTTCTATACTCCATGAAATTAGTAGAATATCTTTGATATTTGCGTTCCAAAGATATCTTTTCATGGAAATATTCTTACGATTATTCTTGAATTTTACTCTACAAAAAAAGAGATATCATGTTGACAATTTGGATGTTAATAATTCACGGAATAAATAATTCTTGAACTTGTTTTATTGAATTATTATGTCATTGTCATCATCCTCATGTTATATTATGTTATCTTTGGCTTACGTGCATAGATGAACTTAGTATGATTATGACCGAGGATCATTCGGTATAATCATGGCTTGATATAAATGATGTGACAAAAGTCCTCGGTGGCTGTAATGCGATGATGGATAGTTTTGGTATGATTATGACCGGGGTGATTCGGTATAGTCATAACCATTGATAATTTGATGAAAAAATGGCCAAGTAGTGCGAGGGATGATTAGATATTGTGGTTTATTCATTAAAGCGAGTCTTAGTGATAAAAATTGATGAAAACCTTTTAAAACCTAAAAGATAGTAGACTTTATTTTCTACTTGACTCTTTTAATGGATTCGCATATTCTAACTGCAGATTAAAGCTGGTTGTCTATTGTATTTTATCGGTTTAACTTTGTTGAAGGCTAATGATAATTTATTACGCATTATCTTAGTCATAATATTTTTTTTTGAGATAGTTGAGCTCACCCTTTCTTTCTTTATTCTCTTCGTGAAATGAGAACATATTTGGGACGAGTCGGGGAATGGAGTAATGGTCCGGAGGATAGCATTAGTAGTCCTCACTATTACGTGAAATAGTGTGATAATAGTTGTAATGAGGACTCCTTTTGAGTTTGTATAATATCTAGTAGACAATATTTGTATTCAAACTCACGGTTTATGTCGTATATTATACCACACGAGTTATGTTAGTAAGTTGTATTTGAATTTATGTACCATGTAAGTGGCGACCCAAGATGGGTGGCGTATACCTAATTTTGGGGGCGCCACAATGTTCCAATAGAATAATAATAAAGAGCGGAACCGGTCGGTGTAAAACACATGACGAGATGATGTTCAATGAGAATAATAGAAGAATGTCACCAAGTATAGGGTAAACCACGTATACGAGTTATTCCAATAGAATAATAAGCAATGGAATAACAGCAGTTCTCTTCATGAATAAGAAAGAATAACACCCCTTACTTTTAGTAAAAGATTGAATCTGGCAGTAGAGTAAGTAACAAAATACTCTTCTTCTTTCTCTCTTATTCTCTCTATACTTTCTCTCTCTATAGCTTGAATGAATTCGTGAAAAATAATGAAGCACCAGGCCTCTATTTATAGAAGATTTCTAAAGCTTTGCCGTGTGTGAAAAGGCAAGTGGCTCGACGACTAGTGATGTGAAAAGAAAAGTGGTTTCGGCGCTGTAATGTGAAGCGACAAGTGGTTCGGCCTTTGTAATGTGAAACGACAAGTGGTTCGACACATTTGTAATGTGAAACGACAAGTGGTTCGACGTCTGGTAAAGGTAATTACTATTGACGAAGGTAATTACTATTCACAAAGGTAATTACTTATTGTGAAGAGACTCTTAGATGATGACATATGGGCCCCCTATAAAATAATCAAACTTACCACAAACGTCTCATAATGAGACTTTTTATATACATCAAGGATTGAATAAATATTACCACAAATCATTTTATTTTAATCAACACATATTTAATCTTTCAACAATTATTAATCATTTATAACTTGTAGTCTCAATTATTGATTTAATCTTATAACATATTATATGAGATGATCTTGTGATAATAATTGAATCAATAATATAAGAGATATGATGCGACAATTTATTGTAGCAATAATTGAGCATAGGTGAGTGACTTCTCACGTAAGCATCAATAATCAATATCGTGTCTTCTTATACAACTACGCAGATTCATCGTATTTTTTACTCAGGGTAGTTCAACGGTTTTAACGGTAACACCTCTGTAGTTATTTTATAGAAAGATAATTTTGTCGTTTTCTAACTACGACAATACTTAGATTGTCACGGTCCACCAATGATTGAAGTCCGTCGCATCGAATATTCCCAGACAAAAGAATATTCCCCACCAAACGAATATTTTATAACAACTTGCCTACTTTGTAATTGTTATTGCACAGTATTTCCCATTATAAGATCAATAATTCATATTATTTTAATAATATTATTAGATAGCATTATTGACAATGTCTAGAAAGTTCTGTCAAGGAGAGGTTTGGTCACCTAATTACACGCCAGTAAGGAGAAATCCTTATTGGAAAGCCCCATCTTTCCTGAAAACTGCCTAGTTGTCATAAGTGTGATTCTGTAATATTATTTGTGATTAATTATTGATTTATATGATAAGTAAATATTTATTTGATATAATTGATGGATATATTTATTTTATGTGGATATAATTGAAGGAATTAATGCTGAGGTGTTTTATCAGTATTTTGACGGAAGGGAAGTATTAAAAATCACCCGTTTATGGATTTTAGATATTTTCTGTTTAGAATTTGGAAAAACTCAAAGCTACAAAGTTGTAGAGAATTTGATTTCATGTGAAATGGACATAAAATTCATATTTTTCTGATAAACGTGCTATTTCCTATGAATTGTTGAAGTTTCAGAAAATAAAATAATTTTTATTAAATTTATGGGTGGGACCCACTTTTGGTTGGTGTTAATAAGATGTGGGCTGCTGAAATTTCAGAATTGAGGGGCTGATGGCTTTCAAAGCATGCGTAGAAAAAATGAGAATAAATAATATTAATTTATTATTTTAGTCTCCTATGGCGTTCTAGCATTTTTCTATAAATAAATGCTTAGGTTAGAATTGAAAATCACACCAGAAACAAATTTTCTTTTTCTCTAGATTCTCGAGCGTATTTTTGTGAGTATTTTGATACTTTGAGAGTTCTTTATTCTAAGTACAAGTTTCCTTCGACTTTCTATCAGATATTCGATAAAATCAGTTATTTTGAGGTAAGTGATGTTATTTTCTTCTTGATGATATTATTTTCTTCAATATCATTATGCCAAAATATTGGTGAACTTTTTAATCAAATTTGAAACTTTTTGTGTCAAGGTTACTATTCACGTATCGACACTTTATTCACGATTATCGGCCTTTATTCATGAATACGACACTATTCATCGAAAAATAAAAATTTTCCTTTTTGTCCAAGATGTCTATTTTGGCTACTATCTTTGCTTGTATCTTTGTTTTGATCGTTATTTTTGAATTCTGCTTCACAATTGGTTATTATGAAGTATTATTGATCTTGGATAAAGCGTTGTTATCTGAATCTCTAATATTTGTCTTACGTCTCCTTTGGATTCATTTTCTTTAAAATATTTTTCATCATCCTCAGTCTTAAATGATGATATTACTGAATATCTTTGGCCTGTAGTGCAAAGATGAATGATTAACTGATGAATATCTTTGGCCCGTAGTGCAAAGATGAACAGGTGTTGATGTGATGCCCCCAAAATAGGTATATATCACCCATTCTGAGTTGTTAAATACATGGTACAGAAATAACTTCAACTTTATTAATACAATATAAAAACTGTGAATTTAAATACAAATATTGTCATTTAGACAATATCCACACGCAAACAAATCCTCATCATAATTATTGATACATTATTTTACAAAAATGGTGAGGACTACTAAACAACTCTCTAGAACCATCATTCCATATCCCGACTCTTACTCGCTACATTCTCGTCTCTTGAGAAAAAAAATGGAATAAAAAGGAATAGGGTGAGCTCAACTAGCCCAGTAAAGAATATTATGACTAAGACAATATACAACAAATTATCATTAGTCTTCAACAAGGAAAAATCTGAGAGAATACATTAAACAACAAGTTTTAGATCAATATTCGCAGCGAAAAATAATAATTCATAGAAGAGTTACGTAGAGAATGAAATCTACTATTATCTATGAATTTAACAGTCCATCAACTGTATTTTTATCCCTGTAACATCAATCAATGCACATCTTGAATCATATATTTATCCTTGCATTACAGACCAAGGATATTCATCAGTTGGTCATGTTCATCTCAACACTTGTTCATCTTTGCACTATGGGCCAAAGATATTCATCATAAAATCGTTAATCTTTGCACTACAGGTCAAAGATATTCAGTTATATCATCATCGTTTAGGGTGAGGATGATGAAGAATATTTTAAAGAAAGCGAATCCGGTGAAACAAAAAAGAATAAATATTAAGGATTAAGTATTTTTGGTTTATTCATGTCAAGAATACCTCAATAATAATTTTAATGGAGTAAAATTCAAGAATGATCAAAACATGGATACAATCAAAGCTAGTATCCACACTAGATATTTTGGACGAAAATAAAAAATTTAATTTTTACGTGAATAGTCTTGAAGTATTAAGTGAATAATTAATATTATATCGTGAATAGTGTATACGTGAATAGTAACTCCGGCACAAAAAATTCTAAATTTGATTAAAAGTTTAGATCAATACTTCGGCATAATGATATTGGAAGAATTAATATCATTTTTTAAAAAAAAAATATCCCTTACCTCGTAAAGGCAGCGATATTACTTAGTTGAAACAGGATATAAGCTATGACTTGAACTTGCAGTATAACAACACTCAAAGTATTAAAATACTCACAAGAATACGCTCAATATATCGAGAGAAGAGAAAACTTCAATTTACGGTGTGATTTTCAATTCTAACCTAAGCACCCTATTTATAGGAAAATCGATAGAACACAAAGCGAGAAAATTTAATAAAATAATAATATATTTATATAAATTTCCTCGCACACCTAGAATCTGATTTCAAGAACCTAACACATGTAAAATGAGTCCCAAAAATGTAAAAACATTTTTCTTATTAAAAATAATTAAAACTTCAAAATTAATTATTTTGGAGCTTAGAACTTTAATAATTCATAATAAATAGCCCTTTTGTGGAAAAATTCAAACTCACATTTTTTTCATAGGAAATTCCATTATCTACAACTTTCTAAGAGAGAGTTTTCCAAATTCCAAAGCAAAATTAAGTGAAATCCACAAGCGAGGCGATTTTACAGTTTATAATCAAATTTAAGTCAAGAAATGGGGTCCTGAGACATGAAAAACATGTTTTAAATATTTTTTGGTAATAAAAATACTCCTCCTCCTCATATATCATATATCCCATATTCATTGTAAAGATATCACCGTATTATTATATTATAATAATATAATAATATATTTAAATGAATTATTTTATTAGAAAAAGATAAAATATTAATTTTCAACAATTGTCACATTAAAAATTTTCTCCATCTATATCCACATAAAATCAATATTTTTCTCATCATATAAATTAATAATTAATTATTCAAAAAATATTACGAGAATCACAATAATCGTAACCCAGGCGGTTCGAGGGATAGAGGGGCTTTCAATAAGGATTTCTCCTTCTTGGTAGCATGATTAGATGACCTAACCTCTCCTTAGATAGAACTTTCTAGACATTGTCAATATTGCTATCTAATAATATTATTCAAATAATATGAATTATTGATCCGATAATGGAAAATACTGTGTAATGACAATTATTGAAACAACAATAATATAAAATATCAACGTAGCAATTATTGAATCAATTAAAATAAAATACTGAACAGTAATTACTGTAACAATTATTGAGTAGTGCCTTCTTACGTAAGAATCAATAATTGGTGCAATACCACGTGTCTTCTTGTGTTTTAACCAAAGAGTATTTCAACAGTGATACTTGATAACAACTTCTGTAGATTATTTATAAACAACTTATATTTGTCGTTTTCTTCATCCAATTGCTTTCCATTATGGGGCCCACAAAATTTGGCAGCGTAAATGCACGAATATTCCAAACAACAAGAATATTCCACGACCAAACGAATATTCCCCGACAAAATAAGAATATTTTATAACCACCTGCTTATTTAAGATATTTACGCATTTTACCCATAACTAATCATATTAATCACATCAACCCTTACTATAATAAATAGAGGAAATTAAATTTCATTTATTAATAATTTGGGGTCTTCTGACCTCCCTCCTTATGAAATTTCGTCCTCGAAATTAACATACGTACACAGTATTTGAAAAGGTGAGGATACCTCGCTTTCATTTTACATTTCCAACTCCCGGTCATTTTCTCTATAGCATGGTTCCTCCATAAAACTTTGACTTGTGGTATGACCTTTGTGCGTGGGACATGCTCCTTCTATCCAAGATCTTGACGGTACCTCTTAAATGCGTTAAGTCTAATTTATCTCATCCGGTTCTAACTTCGATAATGTGGTTCGGGTCTTTCACATATTTCTGAAATACTGAGATATGTGAAACACATTATGAACACGAGACATACTCGGAGAAGTAGCGAGTTTATAGGCTACATTTCTTACTCGGTCAAGAATGCGAAATGGACCGATAAATCATGGATTGAGCTTTCCTCGTTTTCCAAATCTTGTAACTCCCTTCCATGGAGCTACACTTGCAATAATCGTGATCACCGATACTAAATTCCCGTCCTTTCGATGAAGATCCGCATAACTCTTTTGTCGATCTTGTCTTGGTTTGTATCGTTATCGAATTATTTGGATCTTTTTCCGTAGTCATACGTACCAACTCGGGTCCCAACAATGTTGCTTCACCCACCTCCTCCCAACATATTGGAAGCGACACTTTCGTCCATATAATGCTTGAATGGAGTCACACTATACTTGCACGATAAGCATTGTTATAGGAGAATTCCACCTGATGGTAAATAATTATCCCAAGCGCCCTTGAAGTCTCAGGACCACGAGTCTTAATAAATCTTCAAGAGTTTGAATAGTCCTCTCGATTGTCGTCCGGTTTGAGGATGGTATGCTTAGAACTAAATCGTAAATCCGTGCCCATAGCTTTTTGCAGCTAACCCAAAATCTTGAAGTGAATATTGGGTCACGATCCAAAACTATGGATCTTAACATGCCATGCGACCTCACAATCTCATTCACGTATATATCTAGCAAGGCGTTCAAGAGGAATAAGTCTCCGTGTCGGCAAGAAATAAGCGGAACTTGGTTAATCTATCAACAATAACCCAAATAGTATTTATGCCTTGAGAAAGCCGTAGGAAGACCCGTAACAAAATCCATGGTAATGTGTTCCCACTTCCATTTCGAGAATCTCAAGTGGTTCTGATGGACCCTTTGGCACTTGATGCTCGCGCTTTACACGTTGACAAGTTAAACACGTCGAGATAAACTTTGCAATCTCTCTCTTCATATTATTCCACTAAAATGTATGTCGAAAATCACGATACATTTTAGTACCTCGAGATGAATTGCAAGCGGTGTATTGTGTGCCTCTATCGTGATTTTGTACTTCAAATCAGAATCGTTAGGAACATAATGTGCAGGTGGACTCGAAGTATTCCTTCTTCATCGATTCTTATACGGAATATCACCTTCTTGTACTTTCTTCATCATAATCATCATTTCAAGATTGATTGGCTTGAGCAACTTTAACTTTTCGATTAAAGTTGGTTATCGATATCTTGTCATCATTGCATGGGTCCCCGAGTCTTGAATTCTATCTTTATCTTTTGTAAATCGCATTAAATGGGCCTTTGTGTTAACAACAACGCACTTTTCGTTCAGCGTATGATCTTCTACTCGATCGTCGGCTACCACGTTCGCTTTTCGGGATGGTATTGAATAGTGTGGTCGTAGTCTTTCAATAGCTCGAGCCAGCGTCATTTGCCGCGTGTTGAGTTCTTTTGAGTGAAGAAATATTTGAGGCTTTTATGGTGCGAATTTATCTCCACTTTCTCCCGTATAGATAGTGCCTCCGGATCTTTAAGCGAAAAGAAATGGCTGCTGACTATAGATCATGAGTAGGATAATTCCTCTCATATTCTTTAAGTTGTCGTGAGGCATAGGCTATGACTTTCCCATGTTGCATGAGAACACATCCTAACCCTTTGCAGAAGCATCCTTTGTAGATAACAAATCCATCGAACCGGATGGTATTGTCTTAGCAGTGCGAAATGAGTCTCCTCTTAAGCTCTTGGAAATTCTTCTCGCATTCCTCGCTCCATACAATTTTGTATCCTTAGGAGTTAAATTTGAGTTAATGGAGTAGCGATTCGAGAAAATCCTTCCACGAATCTCAGATAATAACCATTTAAGCCCGAGAAAGCTGCGTACTTCGATCACCGTCTTTAGTTGCTCCCAACTTTGTATTGCTTCAATCTTCTTGGGATCAGCAGATACTCCATGTTTTGACACCACGTGCCCAAGGAATGCTACTTCCTCAAGCGAAGCTCGCATTTCTTCAACTTAGCATAAAGCTTGTTTTCACGAAGCCTTTGGAGTACCGACTTCAAATGGTGCTCATGATCTTCACGGCTTTTGGAATATATGAGGATGTCATCGATAAAAGACAACAATGAATTGATCAAATATTCTTGAATACTCGATTAATCATATCCATGAAAGCCGCGGGAGCATTAGTCAATCAGAAAGACATAACTAAGAATTCATAATGCCCATCTGGGAGTTACGAAGGTAGTCTTTGGAATATCCTCGATTCTAATCTTGGTGATGATATCCGAGCGAAGATCGATTTTTTGAAAAGAATTGTGCTCCTTGCAATTGGTCAAACAAGTCATCAATCAACTGAGGTAGAGGATACCTATTCTTCTTGATGGTGACATGGTTCGATTCCGATAGTCAATCTGAAAGTCGCATACTCCCGTCTTTCTTCTTTTACGAATAAAAGCAGGAGCACCCCGAGGAGATGTACTAGGACGAATGAAGCAGATGTCCAACAATTCTGTAGTTGGATCTTTAACTCATGAAGTTCAATAGGAGCCATTTGATATGGGGTTTTAGAAATGGGCTTTGTACCATGTTCAAGATCAATAAAGAATTCAATTTCACTTTTAGGGGTGAGCAAGGAAGTTCTTCTTGAAAATCGTTAGGAAAGTCAATAACAACATGAATATTATTCAATTTTGACGTGTCTTTATTCAAATCCATAACATGGGCTAAGAAAGCTTGACATCCATTTTTTAATAAACGAATAACTTTATGATTAGATATAACAGTGATTGATTTTAATGGTTTAGTTGCTTGAATTTGTACAACAGGTTGTTTAGGAATATGAAAACTAACAACCTTACAAAAACAATCAATTTTGGCATGATGAGTAGTTAACCAATCAATCCCTAAAATCACATCAATGGCAAGTATCTTTAAAGAGATAAGGTCAACAGGTAAGGTAATGGTGCCAACATGGATCAAACAAGATTTATAAACAGTGGATGTGATGAAAGTTTCTCCTAATGGAGTCTCCACAGGTAAATCAAAGTCTAATTTCTTCGGAGTCAAGTTTAAACGTTGAGCACAAGCAGGAGAGATAAATGAATGGGTAGCACCAGTATCTAGTAAGGTATAAACTTCGCAAGAATTTTTGATTAGCTTACCCGTGATCATCCCGTTTGGGTTCCTCGCATTTTGACCCGTCACAAAAAATGCTCTTCCAGGAACCGTTGACTTTGACTTTTCTGGGACAGCCTTTTGAGTCACCGTCCCCGCTGAACTAGGTTTCGCTACCGTCTAATCTCGGCGATATGTCCTTCCTTTCCACAATTATAGCATACCTTGAATTGTTGTGGGCGGTTTGGGATGATATGTCCCTCTTTCCGCATTTGTAGCATCTGATAGGTGGTCGTTCTCTCTCCTTAGAACCGATTCTTTCTTTGCATTGTTGGCGTCTTCACATGGTCGTTGTTGAATTTCCTCTTTTAAAATCTCCTCCCGGCTAACTTCTTCTATTCTCATGGTCATGATTACCACCGGAGTGGTTACCATTTTTGTCCGTCTTTTTTCTTTCTCATTTGGTTATCGTTGTTACATTGATCGCTATCTCGGGTATGATCTGGTTGTGGTCCCTCGGTTGAACGTACTCGTTATCTCGCTCTAATAATTGAGCCATGTTGACAACATCTGAATAGAGAAAATTTATGAAAAATGAGATCTTGGCGTATGTCGGGTTTCAAACCTCTTAGAAACATCCGCGTCATCGTTCCTCATTCTCCACCAAATGAGGTGCTGAGCACGGATAACTCTGCAAACTTTGCCTCGTACTAGGACACCGTCATATTATTTTGCTTCAGTCTAATAAACTCTACCTCCTTCATATGACGAACACTTTCAAGAAAGTACTTGTCATTGAAAAGTTTCTGAAATGTCTCCCAAGACATTGTGTGCTTGATTTGGATGGAGTGCGCTTCATGAGACTCCCACCGATGTCTGCCTCATTACGGAATATAAAGGTGGCGAATGGCACCTTCTGCTCCTCCGTGCATCCCAAGACATCGAATTTCTTGATGATTTGTTTGACCCACGTCTCCGTCTTAATCGGATTCGGCTTTCCCAGTGCACGGTGGTCCTGACTCTTTGAAGCTGCTTTTGTGACAACCCGTGAATTGCTATCATTTCCTCTGTATTTTGAACACGAGTCTCCTAAATCGATTTTACATGAAGCTGTAAAAAGCTTCTAAACATCCCCTCGTTCATCATCTGCTTAGTGGTGTTGTTCATAGGAGGAACATTGCCAGCTTGTTGCACGTTCTCCTCGTTAGTGGATAAAGGTGTCTCCACGGTCTCAATTGCTCCACTGTTAATATTGTCAGTCGACATTCTCAAATACTGCCATAAAATAAAAGTTATTTAAAGAAATCAATTTATCACATAATATCCCTATATACAGACCAACCAACAAATAAGCTTAGGTAGGACACTTTATGAAAGGATTTACTCGTGTCTCCCTCCTAGTTCTATTCCCGATCTCGCCGGAGATCATATCCTAAGCTCGATACCAGTTGTGGCGCCCCCAAAATAGGTATATATCACCCATTCGAGTTGTCAAATACATGATACGAAATAACTTTAACTTTATTAATACAATATAAAAGCGTGAGTTTAAATACAAATATTGTCATTTAGACAATATCCACATGCATAAACAAATCCTCATCACAATTATTGATACATTATTTTATAAAAATGGTGAGGACTACTAAACAACTCTCTAGAACCATCATTTCCATACCCAGGCTACGTGCACTTTCATTTACATTCTCGCTTCTCGAGAAAAAAATGTAATAAAAAAGAAAAGGGTGAGCTCAACTAGCCCGATAAAAAATATTATGACTAAAGATAATATACAACAAATTATCGTTAGTCTTGACGAGGAAAAAATAGAGAGAATACATTAAACAACAAGTTTTAGATCAATATTCGCAATGAGGAAAATAATAATTCATAGAAGAGTTACGTAGAAAATGAAATCTACTATTATCTATGAATTTAACAGTCCATCAACAGTATTTTTATTCCTGTAACATCAATCAATGCACATCTTGAATCATATATTTATCCTTGCACTACAGGCTAATGATATTCATCAGTTGGTCAGGTTCATCTCAACATCTGTTCATCTTTGCACTACGGGCCAAAGATATTCATCAGAAAATCGTTAATCTTTGTACTACAGGCCAAAGATATTCAGTTATATCATCATTTAGGGTGAGGATGATGAAAAATATTTTAAAGAAAAGCGAATCCGGTGAAACAAAAGAATAAATATTAAGGATTCAGTATTTGGTTTATTCGTATCAAGAATACCTAAATAATAATTTTAATGGAGTAAAATTCAAGAATGATCAAAACATGGATACAATCAAAGCTAGTATCCACACTAGATATTTTGGACGAAAATAAAAAAATTTAATTTTTTTGTGAATAGTGTCGTATTCGTGAATAGTGTCGTATACGTGAATAGTGCCGTATACCTGAATAGTAACTCCAGCACAAAAAGTTCCAAATTTGATTAAAAGGTTAGATCAATACTTCGGCATAATGATATTGGAAGAATTAATATCATATTTAAAAAAAAATATCCCTTACCTCGTAAAGACAATACTTCTAGTTGAAACACCGGATATAGGCTATGATTTGAACTTGCACTGTATATCAACACTCAAAGTATTAAAATACTCACAAGAATACGCTCAATATATCGAGAGAGAAAGAGAGAGAAAACTTCAATTTTTGGTGTGATTTTCAATTCTAACCTAAGCACCCTATTTATAGGAAAATGCATAGAACACCAAAGTAGAAAATTTAATAAATTAATAATATATTTATATAAATTTCCTACGCACACCTAGAATCTGATTTCAGCAACTTAACACATGTAAAATGAGTCCCAAAAATGTAAAAAACGTTTTTCTTATTAAAAATAATTAAAACTTCAAAAATTAATTATTTCGGAGCTTCAGAACTTCAATAATTCATAATAAATAGCACTTTTGTCAGAAAATTTGAAACTGACACCTTTTCCATAGGAAATTCCATTATCTACAACTTTGCAAAAGAAAGTTTTTCCAAATTCCAAACAAAAATTGACCGAAATCCACAAACGGACGATTTTACATGCTATAATCAAATTTCAGTCAAGAAATGGGGTCCACAGACATGAAAACCATGTTTTAAATATTTTTGGTATTAAAAATACTCCTCCTCATATACTCATATATCCCATATTCATTGTAAAGATATCACCGTTATTATATTATAATAATATAATAATATATTTAAATGAATTATTTTATTAGAAAAAGATAAAATATTAATTTTCAACAATTGTCACATTAAAAATTTTCTCCATCTATATCCACATAAAATTAATATTTTCCTCATCATATAAATCAATAATTAATTATTCACAAATAATATTATAGAATCACAATCACGACAACGGTGCGGTTTCGAGGATAGAGGGCTTTCGATAAGGATTTCTTCTTCTTGGCGGCATGATTAGATGACCTAACCTCTCCTTAGAGCGAACTTTCTAGACATTGCCAATATTGCTATCTAATAATATTATTCAAATAATATTAATTATTGATCAGATAATGGAAAATCTTGTGTAATGACAATTATTGAAATAAAAATAATATAAAATATCAACGCAAAGACAATTATTGAATCAATTAAAATAAAATCTTTGAGCGGTAATTCTTGTAACAATTATTGAGTAGTGCCTTTTACGTAAGAATCAATAATTGGTGCAATACCGGTGTCTTCTTGTGTTTTAAACCGCAGAGTATTTCAACAAGATAATCTATGATACTGACTTCTGCTATTTATAAACAACTTATATTTGTCGTTTTTCTTCATCCAATTGCTTTCCATTATGGGGCCCACAATAAGGTCATAGCTGGTCGCACGAATATTCTCGACAACAACAAGAATATTCCACGACCAAACGAATATTCCCCGACAAAATAAGAATATTTTATAACCACCTGCTTATTTAAGATATTTACGCATTTTACCCATAACTAATCATATTAATCACATCAACCCTTACTATAATAAATAGAGAAAATTAAATTTCATTTATTAATAATTTGGGGTCTTACAGTTGAGATGAACATGACCAACTGGTGAAATAAATGAATATCTTTGGTCTGTAGTGCAAAGATGAATATTTAATTAAAAGATGTATATTGATTGATGTTACAGGGATAAAATAGTGACGATGGACTCTTAAATCTTAGAAGATAGTAGAATTCATTCTCTACGTGACTCTTCTAATGGATTGTTGTTTCCGCTGTATTTGTTGATCTAAAACTTGTTGTCTATTATATTCTATCGATTTTTTCCCTGTTGAAGACTAATGATAATTTGTTGTATATTATCTTAGTCATAATATTCTTTCTTGGGCTAGTTGTGCTCACCCATTTCCTTTTGTTCCATTTTTCTTCTCGGGAGGTGAGAACATAGCGAGGATCGAGTCGGGGTATGGAGTGATGGTTCTAGAAAGATGTTTTAGTTATGTCCTCACTATTTACGTAAAATAGTGTATGAATAATTGTAATGAGGACTTATTTGGGTGTGGATATTGTCTAGAAGACAATATTTGTATTTAAACTCACAGTATGTGATGTCATATTTTGCACGACAATTGTATTATTGAAGTTGTAGTTTGCTTTCTGTACCATGTATTTGACGACTCAGAATGGGTGTTGTATACCTATTTTGGGGGTGTCACAGTTGGTATCAAAGCTTAGGGATATGGTCTCTGGAGGAGATCGGGGAATAGAACTAGGAGGGGAGAGATGAGTAAATCCTTTGCTAGTGTGTCCTATCTAAGCTTATTTATTGGTCGATCATAATATAGAGATATTATGTGATATGTTAATTTGTTTAATTAACCCTTGTTTTATGACAGTATTTAAGAATGGCTGCTGAGAACGTTAACAATGGAGTGTATGAGATTGTGGAACAACCTTTAGTTCCAAACCAGGAGAACGTGCAACAGGAAGGCAATATTCCTCCTGTAAACAACACCACCGAGTAAACGATGAATGATGGAATGTTTAGGAACTTTTTGCAGTTCATACAAAATCAGACGAGGGAGACTCGTGTACAAAATACGGGTGGAAATGATGGCAACGCGTGATGCATCACGACAAGCGATTCAAGGAGTTGGGACCACCAGATTTCGGGAAAGCCCAATCCATTAAAAGGCTAAACGTGGGTCAAGCAAATTACCAAGATATTCGATGTCTTGGGATGCATGGAGGAACAGAAGGTTCCATTCACCACCTTTATGTTCCGTGGAGAGACAGACATTCTTGGTGGGAATCGTGAAGCGTACTCTGACCAATCGACTCAACATGTCTTGGGAAAGATTTGAAGCGTTCAATGACAAGTACTTTCCGAAAGTATTAAATCCATATGAAGGAGGTAGAGTTTATTAGATCGAGCAGAACAACATGACGCGGTGTCTCGAAGACGAGGCGAAGTTCGCAGAGTTATCGAGTTGCACCTCATTTGGTAGAAAATGAGGAACGTATGACGCGGATGTTTCGAGAGGTCTAAAACTTCGAGATTCGTCAATACCTTATCTCTCGTAAATTTTCTCTATATTCAGGATGTTGTCAATGAGGCTCAATTATTAGAGCGAGATAATGAGTATACTCAACCGAGGACCACAACCGAGGTCATCTACGGTGAGGACAAGTCATCAGGGCGATGATAACCAGCGAGGAGGGAAAAATACGGACAAAGGCGGTAACCACTCGGGGGGTAATCGTGGCCATGATAATAGGAGAGGTGAGTCAAGTGAAAATTTCAAAAAGAGGAGATTCAACAATGACGGAAAGATATCAGCAGCAGCACCAACACCAACAACAAATTCTAGGGGAGGAGATCGACCGCTAGTTAGATGTTACAAATACTGAGAAAGAGGACATATCATTGGTATCCCACAACAATCCAAGGTATGTTATAACTGTGGAAAGGAAGGCCATATAGCTCGAGACTACTCTGTAGCAAAACCAAGTTCAGCAGGGATGGTGACTCCAAAGGCTGTCCCGGATAAATTAAAATCAGCGGTTATTGGAAGAGCGTTTGTCGTAACTGGCCAAAACGTGAGGAACCCAAACGAGTTGAGCAAGGGTAAGCTAATCTTGAATTCTTCACGAAGTTTATACCTTACTGAATCTGGTTCTACCCATTCTTTTATCTCTCCGCTTTGTCAACGTTTAAACTTGTCTCATTGAAATTGGACTTTGATTTATCTGTTGAAACTCAGTTGGGTGAAACCTTCGTTACATCTACAGCTTATAAATCTTGCTTAATCAAGTTAGCACTATCACATTTACCGTTGATCTTATCTCTTTAAAAATACTTGCTTTTGATGTGATTTTAGGAATTGATTGGTTAACCACTCATCATGCCAAAATTGATTGTTTTCGTAAGGTTGTTAGTTTTCATATTCTTAACTAACCTGTCATACGAATTCAAATAACTAAACCACTAAAATCAGTCACCATATCAAGCCACAAAGCTATTCATTTATTGAAAAACGGATGCCAAGCTTTCTTAGCCCATGTTATGGATTTGAACAAAGACAAGTCAGATTTGAATAATATTTCTGTGGTTAGAGAATTTCGATGTATTTCTGAAGAACTTCCGGCCTACCCCGTAAGCGTGATGTTGAATTCTTTATTGATCTTGAACCTGATACAAAACCCATTTCTAAAACCCATATCGAATGACTCTATTGAACTTCGGAGTTAAAAGTCCAACTACAGGAGTTATTAGACATCGGTTTCATTCGTCCTAGTACATCTCCTTGGGGTGCTCTGTTTTATTCAGTAAAGAAGAAAGACGGAGTATGCGATTTTGTATTCTTCTGAGAATTAAACCATGTCACCATCAAGAATAGGTATCAGATTACCTCGCATTGATGACTGTTCGACCGGTTGTAAAGGAGCAAAATACTTTTCAAAGATCGATCTTCATTCGGATATCATCATTTGAAGATTAAAATCAAGGATATTCAAAGGCGCCTTGTAACTCTAAATGACGGGCATTATGAATTCTTAGTCATGTCTTTTGGATTGACTAATGCTCTCCGCCGCTTTCATGGATATGATGAACCGTGTATTCAAGGAATATTTGGATCAGTTCATTGTTGTCTTTATTGATGACATCCTCATCTATTCCAAAAGTCGTGAAGATCATGAACACCATTTTGAAGTCGATACTTGAAAGGCTTCGTGAAAACAAGCTTTATACCAAGTGAAGAAATGCGAGTTCGCGGCGAGGAAGTAGCATTCCTTGGGCACGTGGTATCAAAATATGGAGTATCAATCAATTGACGGCCGAAGATTGAAGCAATATAAAGTTAGAAGCAACCAAAGTCGGTGATGGAACGCTGTGACTTCGGGCTTAACTTGTTATTATTGGAGATTCGTGGAAGGATTTTCTCGAATCGCTACTCCGTTAACTCAGCTGACTCGGAAAGATACAAAATTCGTATGGAGCGAAGAATGCGAGAAGAGTTTCTAAGAGCTTAAGAGGAGACTCATTTCGGCACCTGTTCTGGCAATACCTTTTGGTCCGGATGGATTTGTTATCTACAGCGATACTTCAGGCAAAGGGTTAGGATGTGTTCTCATGCAACATGAGAAAGTCATAGCCTATGCTTCACGACAACTCAAAGAATATGAGAGGAATTATCCTATTCATGATCTAGAGTTGGCAGCAGTCGTTTTCGCATTGAAAATCTGGAGACACTACCTGTATGGGGAGAAAGTAGAGATTTATACGGACCATAAATGTGATACCCCAAATTTTATGAATAAAAATTTAATTTTCTCAAAATATTTTTTGAATAATATGGTGTGAATTTGAGATAATGTTATAGTTGTGGGTAGTATTTATAAATTTTGCAAAGTATGCAAGTTGTTGTATTATATTCGATTGGTCGGGGAATATTCGTTTTAGCAGGGAATATTCGTACAACGGCGGAATCATTGGTGGACCCCACGACGGAAGAATTGTCGTATTTAGAAAACGACAAAAATATTTTTATGAAAATAACGGCGGAAGTGTTACCGTTAAAACTGTTGAATCGCCGGTAGTAGTAAAAGCACAAGATGACGCTGTGGTTGCACAAGTAGTTATATAGCGGATTGATTATTGATACTTACGTGATAAGTCACTCGGTTATACTCAATTATTGCTACGATAATTCTTTGCATCATATTTCATATTATTGATTCGATTATTGTCACAGTATCATGTGCATAATATGTTATTTTATTAAATCAATAATTGAGACGACAAAGTTATTCATATTATTAAATTGCAATATTTATAATGTCTAGAAGTTCTGTGAAGGAGAGGTTTGGTCACCTAATTGCACGCCAATAGAGAGAAATTCTTATTAGAAAGCCCCCTCTTTCCTGGGAACAACCTGGCTGTTAAATATTATGAGTTATGATATTAATGATGGATAAGTTCGTGTTGATTAAAGATGAATTTGATAGTTTTATTGTGTTGGGATTATTGTGTTAGTAGAAATCGACATCTATTTTGATGATAATTGATGTCTGGAGGTTATATTGTTCAATCGGGTATTCGGGGAACTTTTCGTGTCGGAGTACTATTCACGAGTTACTATTCATGAGTTACTATTCACGAGTTACTATTCACGAGTTACTATTCACGAATTACTATTCACGAGTTACTATTCACGAGTTACTATTCACTCTAGTATTGTGCATTCGGGTGTTTGAGTACAATATTATTTCATGAGGAGATGTCTTTAATTTTTGAATAGTTGGTTGAATTTATATTAGTAAATCAATATGGATCGTTGGTTTAAAGTTTTAATAGTGAATCAGTATGGATCACTGGTTTAAAGTTTTAATAGTAAATCAATATGGATCGCTGGTTTAAAGTTTTAATAGTGAATCAGTATGGACCGTTGCTTTAAGTTTTAATCTGGACCGTCCATTTAAAAGTAAATCAATCTGGACCGTTCAGGAATTAGTTACTATTCAATCCATTCTTCTATAAATAGAAGCTCATTCCTTCATTATTTCTTACGAATTCTTTGAAACTCTTGAGAGAAATTATAGAGAGAAAGTAGAAAGTATATTCGCTACTTCACTACTTCGATATCCGGTGTCTTTTTACGGTAAGAGGGTGTTATTCTTTCTTATTCATGAAGAGAACTTACATTATTCCATTCTTTATTATTACATTTGAATAACTTTCATATCTGTGGCATACCCTATACATAACTTTTGTATATGCCGTGGCGTACCTATACTTGGTGAAATCCTCTGTTATTCCATTCTATATTATTATGTTGGAATAACATGTTTATCTGCCAATACCGCATCGTGGTGAAATTCTTCTATTATTCCGTTCTTTATTATTCTATCGGAATATCCTGTCGGTGTGAATTTTGCCTGACCTGGTTCCATTATTTATTATTCTGCATTTATTATTCTGTCGGAATATCCTATCTATGCGTTTACGCCAGAGCTGGTTCCATATTTATTATTCTGTTGGAATAACCTGCCTGTGCTATCTATCATATGCCTGGTGATTTCTTTTGTTATTCCATTATTTATTATACTCAGTTGATTAAAGTTTTAACTTCTATACTCCATGAAATTAGTGGAATATCCTTGATATTTGCGCTTCATCCAGTATCTTTTCATGGAAATATTCTTCTGAGCATTCTTGAATTTTACTCTACAAAGAAGTATTATGTTGACAATTTGGACGTTATTAGTTCCTGGATAAATTAATTCGTGAACTTGTTTTATTGAATTCTTATATCATTGTCATCATCCACGTGTTTATATTTTTGAAAGTCCTCATTGGCCCGTAGTGCATTGATGGACATGGTATGATTATGACCAGGGATTATTCGGTATAATCATGACCGTAATGTTACAAATGATGTGATAAAAGTCCTCATTGACCCGTAGTGCATTGATGGACAGTTGTTGGCATGATCATGACCATTAATGAATACACGAATATCCTTGGCCCGTAGTGCATGGATAATTTGTGGTCGTGACCCTAATGAATATTCTTGGCCGTAGTGCAGGGATGATGTGGATTATTTATTAAGCTGAGTCTCAGCGATAAAAGTGATGAAAAACCTTTTAAATCATAAAAGATAATAGATTTTATTCTCTACTTGACTCTTTTAATGGATTGCTTATTCCGCTGCAGTTAAACTTGTTGTCTATTGTATTTTATCAGTTTAACATTGTTGAAGGCTAATGATGATTTATCCTGCATTATCTTAGTCATAATATTTCTTCTTTGGGCTAGTTGAGCTCACCCTTTCTTTCATTTGTTCTCTTGTGAAATGAGAACGTAGCAGGGACTAGTCGGGGGACGGAGTGATGGTCCAGATGATAGCATTAGTAGTCCTCACTATTCTATGAAATAGTGTAATAATAATTGTAATGAGGACTTATTCTGAGAGTGGATATTGTTTAGAAGACAATATTTGTATTAAAACTCACAGCTTTTGTTGTATATTTAAGATTGTATTTGTATTCTGTACCATGTATTTGGCGACCCAAGATGGGTGATGTATACCTATTTTGGGGGCGTCACAATAAAAGCCTCAAATATTTCTTCACCCAAAAAGAACTCAACATGCGGCTGAACGACGTTGGCTTGGTATATTGAAAGATTACGATCACACTATTCAATATCATCACGAAAAGCGAGCGTAGTAGGTGATGCATTGAGTAGAAGATCATACGCGAGTCTGATTGCGATATTGTCAACACAAAGGCCCATTTTGTATGACTTGCAAAGGATGGAGATAGAATTAAAGACTCCAGGGACCCACGTGATGATGGCGAATATACGAGTAGAACCGACTTTAATCGATAAAGTTAAAGCTGCTTAAGCTACGGACCTGGGGCTGATGCGTATGAAGAAGAAAGTGCAAGAAGGAGCTATTCTAGAAGCAAGAATCGATGAAGAAGGAATACTTCGAGTCAACTCTATACTTTACGTTCCTAACGATTCTGACTTGAAGCATAGAATCATGATGGAGGCACACAACACCCCATTTGTAATCCATCCCGGGAGTACCAAAATGTATCATGATATTTGACATACATTTTGGTGGAACAATATGAAGAGAGATATCACAGAGTTTATCTCGAGGTGTTTAACTTGTCAGCGAGTAAAGGCGGAGCATCAAGTGCCAAAAGGTCCATTGCAACCACTTGAGATTCCGGAATAGAAGTGGGAACACATTACCATGGATTTCGTTATAGGTCTTTCCAAAGTTTCTCAAGGCATAGATGCGATTTGGGTTATTGTTGATAGATTAACCAAGTCTGCTCATTTCTTACCTATACGTGAGACTTATTCCCTTGAACGTCTTGCTCGTATGTACGTGAATGAGATTGTGAGATTGCATGGCATGCCAGTATCCATAGTTTCGGATCGTGACCCAAGATTTTGGGTTAGCTTACAAAAAGCTATGAGCACGGATTTACGATTTAGTTCGGCATATCATCCTCAAACGGACGGACAATCAGAGAGGACTATTCAAACTCTTGAAGATCTATTAAGACTTTGTGTTCTAGACTTCAAAGGGAGTTGGGATAAGTATTTACCATTGGTGGAATTCTCCTACAACAACAGCTATCAAACAAGTATAGGCATGGCTCCATTTGAGGCGTTATATGGACGAAAGTGTCATTCTCCAGTATGCTGGGACGAGGTGGGTGAAACAACTTTTTTGGGACCGGAATTGGTACGCATGACTACAGAAAAGATCCAAATGATTCGACAACATATTCAAACCTCACAGGATCGACAAAAGAGTTATGTTGATCTTCATCGAAAGAACGTGGAATTTAATATTGGGGATCATGTACTGTTACGTATTGCTCCATGGAAGGGAGTTACAAGATTTGGAAAGATAGGAAAGCTCAATCCAAGGTTTGTTGGGCCATTTGAGATTCTTGACCGAATAGGAAATGTGGCCTATAGACTCGCATTACCTCCAAGTATGTCTCGTGTTCATAATATTTTCCACATATCTATGCTTCGTAAATATGTGAAAGACCCGAACCATATTATTGAGTTAGAACCAGACGAGATAGCCGAAGATTTAACGTACGAGGAGGTACCTGTTAAAATATTGGATAGGAAAGAACATGTCCTACGCACCAAGGTTATACCACAAGTTAAGGTTTTATGGAGGAACCATGCTATTGAAGAAATGACCTGGGAGTTGGAATCGAAAATGAAAGCGAGGTACCCTCACCTGTTCGAAACGCCAGGTACGTACGTCAATTTCGAGGACGAAATTTTATAAGGAGGGGAGGTTGTAAGACCCCAACTTATTATAAATAAAATTGAATTTTCCTCTATTCATTATTCTAAATTAATAAGGGTTAATTTGATATAATGCTTTGGTTATGGGTGAAATGTGCAAATTTTACAAAATAAGCAAGTGGTTATAAAATATTCTTTTTGTCAGGAATATACGTACGACGGCGCAGTCAATTGTGGGCCCCATAAAGGAATAACTATCGGATAAAGAAAACGACAAAGTATGAGTTTTTATGAATAACGGCATAATTGTTACCGTTAACACTGTTGGAATACCCAGTGGTTAAAATACTGATGTCTGGCGTGGTTGCACAAAGTATTGTTGAATTATTGATTCTTACGTAGAAGACACTACTCAATAATTATTACGATGAGTCTTTATTCAATATTTTATTTTATTGATTCGATAATTCTTTGCGTTGATAGTTTATATTATTGTTGTTTCAATAATTGTCATCGCACGATATTTCTCATTATCGGATCAATAATTCATATTATTTGAATAATATTATTAGATAGCATTATTGGCAATGTCTAAAAAAGTTCATCGAGGAGAGGTTTGGTCACCTAATTCTTGGCATGAAGGAGAAATCCTTATCGAAAAGCCCCCTCTTTCCTGAAAATTGCCTGGTTGTCATAAGTGTGATTCTGTAATATTATTTGTGAATAATTAATTATTGATTTATATGATAAGGAAATATTTATTTGATATAATTGAGGTATATATTTATTTTATGTGAATATAATTGAAAGAATTAATGCTGAGGTGTTTTATCAGTATTTTGTCGGAAGGGAAGTATTAAAAATCACCCGTTTATGGATTTCGGATATTTTCTGCTTGGAATTTGGAAAAACTCAAAGCTACAAAGTTGTAGAAAATTCGATTTCATGCGAAATGGACATAAAATTCGTATTTTTCTGATAAACGGGTTATTTTCTATGAATTGTTGAAGTTTCAGAAAATAAAATGATTTTTATTAAATTTATGGGTGGGACCCACTTTTGGTTGGTGTTAATAACATGTGGGCTGCTGAAATTTCAGAAATGAGGAGCTAATGGCTTTCAAAGCATGCGTAGAAAAAAATGAGAATAAATAATATTAATTTATTATTTTAGTCTCCTTTGGCGTTCTAGCATTTTTCTATAAATAGACGCTTAAGTTAGAATTGAAAATCACACCAGAAACAAGTTTTCTTTCTCTCTAGATTCTCGAGCGTATTTTTGTGAGTATTTTGATACTTTGAGAGTTCTTTATTCTAAGACAAGTTTCCTTGCTTTCTATCCGATATTCCGATCGGGAATCACAGTTATTTTTAGGTAAGGGATGTTATTTTCTTCTTAAATGATATTATTTTCTTCAATATCATTATGCCGAAATATTGGTGAACTTTTAATCAAATTTGGAACTTTTGTGTTTGGGGTTCTTATTCACGATACTGCAAGATTATTCACGATATCTGACTATTCAATAGAAAAATAAAAATTTTCTTTTTGTCCAAGATGTCTATTTTGGCTACTATCTTTGATTGTATCCATGTTTTAATCGTTATTTTGAATTTTGCTTCACAATTGGTTATAATGAAGTATTATTGATCTTGGATAAACCGTTATATGAATCCCCTAATATTTGTCCTTACATCTCACCTTTGGATTCGTTTTCTTTAAAATATTTTCATCATCCTCGGTCTTAAATGATGATATTATTGAATATCTTTGATGCAGTAGTGCAAAGATGAATGATTAACTAATGAATATCTTTGGCCCGTAGTGCAAAGATGAACAGGTGTTGAGATGAACATGACCAATTTGGTGAAATAAATGAATATCTTTGGCACGTAGTGCAAAGATGAATATTTGATTAAAAGATGTATATTGATTGATGTTACGAGGATAAAATATTGATGATGGACTCTTAAATCTTAGAAGATAGTAGAATTCATTCTCTACGTGACTCTTCTAATGGATTCTTTGTTCATTGTATTTGTTGATCTAAAACTTGTTATCATTATATTTTATCGATTTTTCCTGTTGAAGACTAATGATAATTTGTTGTATATTATCTTAGTTATAATATTCTTTACTGAGCTAGTTGAGCTCACCCTTTTTCTTTTTGTTCTATTTTTCTTCTTAGGAGGTGAGAACATAGCAGGATCGAGTTGGGGTATGGAGTGATGGTTCTAGAAAGATGTTTTAGCTGTCCTCACTATATCTGTAAAATAGTGTATGAATAATTATAATGAGGACTTATTTGGGTGTGGATATTGTCTAGAAGACAATATTTGTATTTAAACTCACAGTATGTGTTGTCGTATTTTGCACGTTAATTGTATTATTGAAGTTATAGTTTGCTTTCTGTACCATGTATTAGGCGACTCAGAATGGGTGTTGTATACCTATTTTGGGGGCGTCACAAACACACCAAGAACACACACACACACTAATACCAAGAATACACATATAAATTCAAACACACACACACACTAACACACCAAGAACACACACACTAATTCCTTAATTTCCTTAATTCTTCCTGCAAATTAGACGCCTGCATACTCGCAACCACCCTACTCATCGTCGAACCACCTCCGCTACTACTACTCCGCCGTACCATCGTTCCACTAACTTCTATTAAGAAAAGATACATACTCTTACTGATAATAAGCTATCAGGATTCACCACTCCGCACCATCGTTCCACTAACTTCCATCTCATCTGTAATCTTGGGATTCACATCTGGATTCAAAGAGAGTGACTGCCAAACCCTAACCCAGATCCTCCACCCAAATTCAAACTCAGATTCGCCACCGCCACCGCCACCGCTCGACCTCTGCCTCTGTTGCCCCTCTTCGCGAAGAATTTCTGGATGAAAACAAGCTTCTCTGTGAGTACGGCCACTTAGCTTTGAGACTGACCTATCATCCACCACATCAAACAAGTTCACCTTCCTCTTCCTTTCTGTTCCAATCTAATCTACAACCCTTAAATCATAATGTTTCTTTAAAATCTCCAATTCGTCGAATCCCTAACACAAACTTGAAGGATTTTACGACAAGCTTAGGATTTAGAGTCGAAACCCTAGAAAGAGTCCGAATGAAAAAAAAAGAAAAGAAATAGTTATGGTGCGTGAATGAGTACCTGTATTGATTTTGAATGCGTAAATAGTTTTTGTAAATCTATTACCTGTATTGATTTTGAATTTTTGTATTTCTTTTTTTGTTTTTATTAAATTATATATAAATAATTAAATATATATTTCATTTATTTTCTTATTTCTTGGCAAAATTTTTAAATTTATATTAATATATTTGTGAAAAATTAAATAAAAATTTATTTGATATTAATTAAAAATAATTAAATATATTTTTCATTTATTTTTGTTTTTTGACCAACTTTTCTAATTTATATTATTATATTTGTAAATAATTAAACAAAATTCATTTAATATTAATTACAAAAATATTTAAATATATTATTTATTTTCTTATATTTTTGAAAAACTTTTCTAATTTATTTTGTTATAGATTTTCCTTTTAGATCCACGTAAGCTTCTTGCTTACAACTCAATTTACTTGATGTGGAGATTTAAGATAAAAGTCAATGAGACTTAACTTAATTTTCTAACGTTTTGTTAGTAAATACAAGTTCAAATGAGTTGATTTGTAAGAAAAAAAGTTAATGACTCATTTATAAGTCGACCTATAGTACAGTGACCTATAAAGCATTTAACCTGACTGTAATCTTGAAATACTTCTGTAATTTCGGGGGTGTTTGATAAAAATGGAATGAATCTGAATTTGAATAAGTTGAATTTGAATCTGAATGAAAAAAATTATTTGATAATTAACATATCTGAAACATCTGAATTATAGATTTTTATTATTTTACCCTTGAAAAAATTCAAAATTGTTGTAAATTTATTTAACATTACTTAATATAATAGTTAATATTATAAAAAATAAATTAAAAAAATTCATTGATCAGTCAATTCAGCAAAAAAAAAATGAGACTTAACCATTTAGTGCAAATCGTCTGAATGGTTGACCGATTCAGTCATTCAGACGATTTTTATTCGAAACAAACGCATTGAATGATTGAATCGGTTAGTCATTCAGCCATTTAATGCTAATCAAAAACCCTCTTAGTTACTTTGAACAAGACTTCTTTTGTTTTACTTGGGTTGTAACTTGTACATGTACTATTTTGATGGGCTAGATGTGGCAAATTAGTGCAAATTTCTAATGCTGACAGCTGACCTAGATGAATATAGAGGAAACACCACAACATAACTTTACTATTGAAATTCATTTGAATTCTCGAGAACAAACTTGATAAATTAAAAGGCCATAGCTACCGACTACGAGTACATAAATTAGGTAGTTTTTCACAAAAAAAGGGTGGGCAATTGAATCGTATATATATATATGATGCTTCACTCTCTCCATACCAAGGCTATTTGAGATGTGTAGTACCTAAAGTTCAGAACCCAAACTTAGCCCCACACACACACAAAATAAAATTTTTAAAAAAATAAGGTTCAGAAGCCAAACAAACAGAGAAACTGAAATACTTGATCTTCAATGAATCAAGTTTAGCCAAAACTCGTCCCATGTTTCTTTCCAAAAAAAAACAATCTCAATAGCCCAATTTTTTTATTCTAAAAAATAAAATAAAATAAAAAATCTAATAATATAAAGTGACAATATTCTGAAGTTACCATCACAATTTCATTATGATGCTATTAATAAAAAATTAAATACTCAACCAAAATAAACAACTGGATAGGGACATTGGTAGTTGTCATTTTGTGTGTTTGTGAGAAGATCAGCGAATCAGGTAGTGCATGCTTTTGTACGAGCAGACGGTTCTAAGTTTGATCGGGAGTAATGGTGTAAATGAGTCGAACCGGAGCGAACAGAGAACTACTCGAATTCGATTCGAAATGATAAATCAGATCTTAATTCTATTCGAATTCGAAATATATTTTAAAATTTTTACTCAGATTCGACTTACTTCTAATATTTAAGACTTGAATTCGATCCGACTCGACTAGAATATTTATTCAAACTACTCATGAGCTTCAAATTCAAGTTTCTAATTGAGTCTCCACATAATAACTAGTTTTATAATAAATATAATTATAAATTAAATTTGTTATTTTACTTAAAAATGAGAAAATATATTTATTATTAGACTTTACAAATATAAAATCACAATTAAAATTAAAATAAAACAAAATAATAACTAATTATCCTATTTTGATTTAAATTTGTATATATTATAAGAGAATGTATCGAACATCTAATCGAATATGTATTAAGCGAGTATGTATCGAATCACAATCAAAAATTGAGTAGTTTGAATCTTAAACGAAATCGAAAGTATAACCTTGCTTCAAATTCTACTTATATTTTTATTCGAACTATTTTTAATGCTTGATTTGGATCATATTATTAACGAATCCAGCCTCATTCAGTATTTTTTCAGTCGTTTCGAATCGAATTCAACTATGTTGCACTGCTTTATGTTTTTAATCGAGAGCTTTGGGGTCAATCTCCTCCCTCTTTTCTTGTTGATGTGTTGGCCTTTGATCTATGTTAATAAAATATTACCTTTTCAATATATATATATATTCTAAATTTTGCAAATGTAACTGTTTTTGTTAATTTGTTTGAATGCATGGAAAGAGTAGAGTATTTACCAACTTTTATGTTTCATTATAGTAATGGCGACCAAACATAAATCAAACGTGATAGTTAATGCCCTCTCTCTCTCTCTCTCTCTCTCTCTCTCTCTCTCTTTTTAGTATGCATGATCGCATGCATATTAGTGTCTATCCAGAGACGTACATCTAATCATAAAGTCAATAGAAGAAGAGCTACTGTTACGGATCAAGATCCTAATCTTATTAAAATGGGTAGTGGGTAAAAATGGAGGATTAGGATTTAGTGTTAAAAATGAATGGCTTAGATGCATTCTCATGTTATCTTGTATTTCCTTTATTTTAAATAACAGAATGTGGGTTATTGGTAGGTATTACTGAAATGAAGTAAAATCTTTTTCTCCAATCTATCTTCTTTCTCTCTATTTTTCCCTATAAATTTTATCAAAGTCTATTCGAGACTATAAATCGATAACAGCTACCTACATAGACAATTGTTGAAAATTGAAATTTTATCTTTTTCTGATAAAATAATTCATTTAAATATATTATTATATTTTAATAATATAATAATGGTGATATTTTTACAACGAATGTGGGATATATGAGTATATGAGGAGGAAGAGTATTTTTGATTTAATAAATGTTTAAAACATGTTAAACATGTCATTGGACCCCATTTATCGGTGAAATTTGATTATAACCGTAAAATCTTCCGTTTGTGGATTTCGGTCAATTTTGTTTGGAATTTGGAAAAACTTTCTTCGCAAAGTTGTAGAGAATTGAATTTCCTATAAAAACTCGCGAGATTGAATTTTTCGATAGAAGGATATTTATTATGAATTATTGAAGTTAGAAAACTCAAATAATTGATTTTCAAGTTTAAAATATTTTAAATTGGAAAAACGTTTTATTACTTTTTCTAGAAGGTGAGCATGTGGGAAATGCTAGGAGCTGAATTTTAAAGAGGCGTAGGAAATTTTATTATAAATAATAATATTATATTAAATTTTACGCTTTGGTGTTTCAAAGATTTTCCTATAAATATGGTGCTTAGGTTAGAATTGAAAATCACACCAAAATTGAAGTTTTTCTCTCTATATTATCGGCGTATTCTTGTGAGTATTTTGAGTATACTTTGAGTATTGCTATATCTGATGCAAGTTGAGTTATAGTCGATATCCGGTGTTTCAACTAAAAATACTTTGTCTTTGTGAGGTAAGGGATATTATTATTTTTGTAATGATATTATTTCTTCAATATCATTATCTTTGAAATATTGATCCGAAGTTTTTATCAAATTTGGAACTTTTGGTGTCTGGATTCTTATTCACGTATACGATTAATTATTCACGAATCTGATTTTATTCATCAAAAATGAAAAATTTTCTTTTCGTCCCAAAATATCTATTCGGATACTAGCTTTGATTGTATCCATGTTTTGATCATTCTTGAATTTTACACCACTATGATTATTTTTGAGGTATTTTTGGACGATGGATAAAACAAAGTACTAATCCTTAATTCTTAATCCTGTATTTTGTTTTCTTTGGATTCGTTTCTTTAAAAATATTTTCATCATCCTCGGTCTTAAATGATGATATTATGAAATATCTTTGGCCCAGTAGTGCAAAGATGAATGATTTTGAAGAATATCTTTGGCTGTGTAGGCAAAGATGAATGATTTTGAAGAATATCTTTGGCCAGTAGCAAAAAGATGAATATTTAATTCCGATATATATTGATTGATGTTACGGGGATAAAAGATAGAGCGATGAACTTTTAAATTCATACATAGAAGATAGTAGTTTGCATTCTCTACTTAACTCTTCTAATGAATTATTATTTCATTGCGAATATTGATTTAAAATTTGTTGTCTATCAGATTCTATTAGATTTTTCCCTGTTGAAGACTAACGACAATTTGTTGTATATTATCTTAGTCATAATATTCTTTACTAGGCTAGTTGAGCTCACCCTTTTCCTTTTTGTTCCATTTTCTTCTCAAGAGGCGAGAATATAAATGAAGTACGCAGTGGGGGTATGGAATAAAAGTTCTAGAGAGAGTTGTTTAGTAGTCCTCACCATTTTTGTAAAATAATGTATCAATAAATGTGATGAGGATTTATTTGAGTATAGATATTGTCTAGAAGATAATATTTGTATTCAAACTCACAGTTTTACTGTTGTAATAATAAAGTTATAGTTGTTTCTGTACCATGTATTGACAACTTAGAATGGGTGATGTATACCTATTTTAGGGGCGTCACAAAATGACTGAATGTGAGGGTGACTATGAGGAAGATGATCACGAGGAATTCCAGACCAAAATTGATGATCCAAATCCACCTGCTCATCATATGCGCAACGAATCGGTTTGTGATATGCTTCTTGTAACAACCCCAAAATAGGTTCATTCCATCCAACCCATTCTGAGTCGCCAAATATATGGTACAAAAAACAACTACAACTTTATTACAACAATTGTCGGCAAAAATACAACAACATATCTTTGTGAGTTTGGATACAAATATATACCAACTGTAGACGTCACAATGACACCTTACATAAAGGTATAGTCAAAAACTGTTTTAGAAATTAGAATCTTTGGGAAGTGCTCAAGGAAACCTTCATACATGGGAGGCCATGCTTTTAGGTTATGGTAGATATCATATGGCCACAGAATTATCCTTGGTTGATCCAATAAACCCCAAAGAAAAACGAGAAGATTACTATCATATTCTTCCCAATGGTGAGTCTTCTCTTGACATATCATTATCTCCACTGTCTCTAATTGGGTATTATACTCCAAACAAACACCAAGATTATATAGGTAGTGCTTGTAAATATACTCAACCAAGTGGATGAGCACAACCATGTCTTATGATAACACGAGGTTGTATGTCATTAGACATCTTGTATGATAGTGACAAAACACCCTTCCAAGTTAAATTCACCTCACCTCAACATCTATAGACCACCACTCTATTCCTCGCTATCCCCGCTCGACCCGGCTACACCTTTATTATTCGAAAGGAATTGTGAAACAAAAGGGTGAGCACAACTAGCTCGATAAAGAATATTATGACTAAAGATAAATAAATTATCAATAGTCTTCATCAAGAATAAATCGTAGATTTAGAACATATGGTAGATGATAAAACTTTTCAACCATAGTTGCAGTGGAATGAGCAATCCATTAAAAGAGTCGAATAGTATATAAAGTCTATTGTCTTCTCCATGTTAAAAATCCACCAACAATGTTTTATCCTTGTAACATCAATCAACAATTCACGCCCACAATCACGTGTATAACTTCATAATCGTAATTGTAGTTCTAAATTCCTTTCCTCATCCAAGACAAAGATAATTTTCATCACTTGTCTTTACCGAAACATCAAAGATCATGGTTATACCAAATCACAGGTTCATTCATAATCATACTAATAAATTCATCTTTGCACCACGGGCCAAAGATATTCATCAACAGATTCATCTTTACACTCTGTGCTAAAGATATTCAACAACGGGTCATCTTTGCATTACAAGCCAAAGATATTCATCAATAATTCATCTTTGCACTACAAAGCTAAAGATATTCAACAACAGTCATCTTTGCATTTCGAGCAAAAAGATATTCATCAATAATTCATCTTTTGCACTACCGGCTAAAGATATTCAACAACAGTCATCTTTGCATTACGAGCAAAAGATATTCATCAATAATTCATCTTTGCGCCATCTGGCTAAAGATATTCAACAACAAAGTCATCTTTGCATTACGAAAGCAAAAGATATTCATCAAAAATTCATCTTTGCACTCATGGTAAAGATATTCATCAGTTGGTCATGTTCATTTAAACACTGTTCATCTTTGCACTACTGAAGCCAAAGATATTCTTGTAAATCATTCATCTTTGCATTGATTTTATCCACGCCCAAAAATACCTCAAAAATAATCATAGTGGTGTAAAATTCAAGAATGATCAAAAACATGGATACAATCAAAGCTAGTATCCAAAATAGATATTTTAGACTTAAAAGAAAAATTTTCATTTTTGGTGAATAATGTCAGATTCGTGAATAGTGCCAGATACGTGAATAAGAATCAGACACCAAAAGATAGAAATTCCACAAAAAAACATCTTCACGCTTCATGAATAGTACTCGTGAATAGTAATCGTGAATAGTAACTCATGAATAGTAACTTCGTGAATAGTAACTCATGAATAGTAACCCGAGCATGAAAAAGTTCCAAATTTGATAAAAAGTTCCAAATAATATTTCAAAGATAATGATATTGAAGAAATAATATCATCGAGAAGAAAATAACATCCCTTACCTCGAAAGACAAGTACTTTAGTTGAAACACCGGATATAGTCTTTGAAGGAAACTTTTGCAAATCTAACAATACTCAAAGTATACTCAAAATACTCACAAGAATACGCTCGATAATATAGAGAGAAAGAGAGAAAACTTGTTTCGGTGTGATTTTCAATTCTAACAGCCCTCTATTTATAGGAAAATGTTAAGACGTGAAAGCGGACTTAACACGCAAACCTGATGGCTTTACCTACTACTATTCCACCCACCAAAATCAGCCATCTTCCCCAACAACCAAGAGTGGGGCCCACTCAATTCTAGAATTTTCCACCAAAACCTAATTTAGAATCTGGTTACCTCTTAAAATTCATAACAAATCATACGTTCATTTTTAACGGTTCAAAATTTGTGGACATATACTCAACTTATATATGTATAACATATCCAAAATTACAACGATCCAACGGTCGGATCAAAATTTATAACTCACGCAATATAGTGAAGAACAACGATTTTTTCGGACTATTAGTCCTTGGACCGATTTCATTCAAAATTTCACCACGAAATATCTACAAAGAATTTTTGGGTGATTCAAATTTCTACAGTTAGCTTACTTCTAGGGCTTTCTTTTGATATATGGCTCATCTCTTAACTCATTATACACAAAGAGTTATGGATTTTACAAAATCAAGTAATAAACTAATTTTTCTGAAAATCTCATATTTTGTTCTCCATTTCGACAAATACTGATAAAACACCTCATCATTAATTCCTTCACTTATAACCACATAAATAAATCCATCATTTATATCCACATCAAATAAATATTTTCTTATCATATGAATCAATAATTAATTATTCACAAATAATATTACGTAATCACATTTATGACAACCAAAGTAGTTCCGGAAAGAGGGGCTTTCAATAAGAATTTCTCCTTCTCGGTGCATGCAATTAGGTGACCAAACCTCTCCTCGATGTAACTTTCTAGACATTGCCACTAATGCTATCTAATAATATTATTCAAATAATATGAATTATTGATCTGATAATGGGAAATACTGTGCAGTGATAATTATTGAACAACAATAATATAAAATATCAACACAGCAATTATTGAATCAATAAAATAAAATATTGAACAATAATTATCGTAATAATTATTGAGTAGTGCCTTCTCACGTAAGAATCAATAATTGAAAATATTGTGTAATATCTGCAGTAATCTTTCGTCGCAACAACGCGTATTACTTTATTTTACCAACGGGTATTCCAACAAGTGTTAATTGATTCACGATTACGTCGTTATTTATAAAAACTTAATTTTGTCGTTTTCTTCATCCGGCGATTATTACATTATGGGGCCCACAAATAGTCTGCTACCGTAAATACGAATATTCCCCTATTGAAGAAAGAATATTCCACGACCAAACAAATATTCCTCGACAATAATGAATACTTTATACCCCCTTGCGTATTTTGAAAAAAAATTTCATATATCACCCTTAACTTTAACTTTTATCAATTTAACCATTTACTGAATAGAAAAATTGAATACTTTTATTTCATAAAATTCGGGGTCTTACACTTCTTATGCAGGCAGACAACTCTATGGTACGAGAGTTCTGTGCAAATAAAAAGGGGATTCATATTGCCAACAAGATGTTCGATAAAATTATAGAAAGAAGGCAATACATTGCTTCCCTTAATAATCCAGATCCCCCCGATGAGTATGAACAACGTACTACTGGTGGGACAATAGAGCAACTGGATCTAACGCATTTATGGTTGCAACCAGTAGAACTTTTAAAATCAGGTAATGTTCATGAAATTAGAGTAGCTCACAATGAATTTGATGAAATTCTTAGAAGAGAGGCCGTAGCCTGAAATGTTATGATTTTTCATAATCTATATGAGAATTGTTTATGTGTTCTGATGAATAATCTAAATAAGCCTATGTACAATGATAGTGGGGATAAAACTATGGATATGCATATGACAAATTTGAGTGCGGATGAAGGGGGACAAAAGCTACCAATTACTGAAATCTCAAACACAAACAAGCATTTAGCCTGTACAGGTGATATTGTTGATCTAGTTGTTGAATTGGGAAGTTATGTGGTACAAGTTGAACAAATCCACCTTGTGGACAAGGTGAAATTTGAAGAGGGAAATCCAATTGTCCATGAAGTTGGTTATTTATTTATTTTCGAGACAGAAGTTCATGAGAGCCTTACGGAGCAACTTGACGATTCAAGCCCATAAATTCATTATGTTTGGAACCAATTGATTCATGATAAGTTAAACTCTCTCCCTCAAAGTGATATTTCATCTCCTAGCTTGACCGTCAACACTGCATTAGGAATGTTTTCAACAAATGAAAATAAGTTTCTTATCGCGGTTAAGGTGTTTGACTAGATTCCGAAAAGAAATGGATACACTGTTGCCCTTAACGCAAAACCTCCCGATGAATATGATCTGCTTACACATGGTGGGACACTAATAGAACTCAAATTGGATCCCTGGATTGTGAAGCTTATTGATATAGCTGAGAACTATGAAGGAGGTGCAGAGCAATGGATGTACACAAAGTGTTTGACGAAAGTCCCGAACGCAGAAATGGGTAATAATAGACGAACAATCGGTGATGGGATTCAAGAGACTCAAGTTATCCTTAAATTTAATAAGTATTTTGTTGGAGGAATCCAAGAAAGAAGATGGTGCAAACTTTCTTCCGGGATATCTAACACTAGTCCGAAAAATTCGCTTGTTAATTCTTTCGTAAACACTTATGTGGAATGCCTTGTGGATCAAAAATTTGATATGTTGCAATATGGTTGTTTAACTAAAGGCAAATGTGATAAGATCATCATCATTGCATCAAGTAGAACAAAAAGAGAAGCGGTGTTTAAGTCGATTCAAAGAGCCAAATGTGGGTCCATTGAGATGTTTCATAAGTTTTCTCAACAAGAGAACAAAGAAATTACTTATGCTAAATACTCCGAGGTCAGCAAACACACATGAATTTGGAGAAAATCTTATTGCATTTTCCAGAGGACAACCCAATTTTGGTCAAGGAAATTGGACCAATGTGTCAACCACTATGTGTCCTCGAAGAGGTACTTTTAAATTCAAGAGGTGGTTGGAATACTAAAGAACAAATATTTGAGGCTACTCAAATGGCTATAGATCATTGTTAGCCACAGTTCACGCTCTTTACATCGACGGGACCAAAGAAAGGAAACAATACTGTGATAAAAGCTTGCCGTGGAGAGGAAACTATGTTTAAATTTTAAAAGTTATATGTGTAGTTCTTGATAAAATTATCAGTCACATGATCGAAGTTCTGGAATTTCTGGGAGTGAAGCCTCAACTGTTGAAAGGAAATCTTTCAGTGGGTCTGCCAAACATGGGATATATCATTTGGGTCTTGGGTATTGGAAGATTGTCAAAATCCAAAAGCTACATAGAGAATACATTGAAGTTTAGAGATAAGGTGTATAACTATTTCTTCAGTGATCAAATTGGGAAGGAATATAAAGCCTATGATGTTGCTGCTAAACTCTATAACCAGATTTCAAAACCAACTCAAAATGGAGAAATTTGTATTTCATTAATGACACGGTGGTGGTTTGAACCTACAGGAAACACACAGCTAGACACTAGTGCAACTGAGAAAGCTTTTGGCTTCTTATTTAGATGTTTATTGGGTTTACTGAAGCATGAGGATTGCCCCTTAATTATGAAAACTATAGTGAAATATGGGTCTCCAACATTTTCTGAAGCAAAGGAAATTTTAATACTGCAAATACATAATGATTCACACATACGTTTGTTGAAGCTCTTCTTTTATAAAAGGAAGTGGCATCAATTGTTATTTGGTGTCCAGAATTTTTTGAAAGTACATTCAACCATCTCTCTAGGGAAGCTTGCAACCTACAAGGAAGTGAATTTAGAGGGAAAAGTCATCTCCAATATTTCTCATTTTGACTTTTCAAGTGATGATGACAAGAAAGAAGTTGTGAAATTCATGATGTCAAAAATGGAATATTGGTAAAACTTGAAAAGCTTATTTGAGAAGGTTTGCAAGTATGTTTATCACTAAAAAAAAGGCATTATATTTGATCCAGGGGGAATACTTTTTCTAACCACTACTGAAGAATGCAAAAAACACTCTTAAACGTCTCTTTGAGGACAACGAGGTTATCAACAAGTGGGGTGATGAGGCAACTTTTCAAGAGCTCAGTGAAGGAGAAAAATGTTTGTACTCCCAAACTAAAAGTTACAATAGGGTATGGTTCAAAGATGGATGGCTTGCGAGGATAAAGACAGATGATCAGTTGGTAATTGAAGATTCTTGGGAAGAAGCCTCAGGCTATTGATGCCTACTCACATATCACCACAAAGTGGAAGGCAGTGCGAGGATTTATTTCAGTTTTTAGAGATATGGTGGTGTTGGGAATATTTGAAATGGTCGAATTTGTTGATGAGTTCCACCTTGAGGACAAGGTGGATTTTGAAGGGGGAAGTATTGTTACGGATCAAGATCCTAGCCTTATTAAAATGGGTATTGGGTAAGAATGGAGGGTTAGGATTTAGTGTTAAAAATGAATGGCTTAGATGCATTCTCATGTTATCATGTATTTTCTTTATTTTAAATAGCAGAATGTGGGTTATTGGTAGGTATGACTGAAATGAAGTAAAATCTTTTTCTCCAATCTATCTTCTTTCTCTTTATTTTTCCCTATAAATTTTATCAAAGTCTATCCGAGACTATAAATCGATAACAGCTACCTACATAGACATATATGATATATAGTTAAGGTAAACAAAAAAAATTAGATTCTTCCTCCTCCTCCGGGTGGGTGGGTTAATTATATTCCTCCTATTTATTTTAATAAAACAAAAAAAAAACTATATAATGACAAAACAACAAGTGAGCATGTATCTGGTTTGGAAGGTAGCGTTCCCAATTTTTGTGGAAAACAAGTGCATGGTAGCCGCAAATTAATACTAGTACTACGTTCAGTAAGCGGTTGCCGATAACACGAGGAAATTGCAATTTGGTTACGTTTTCAACAAGTCAAAAGGCAGAAAGACCACGTACGTTTGGACTTTGATTTTCTGATTAGACTTAATTTATCGGGTGGTGGAGCTGAGCATACAAGCTAAACGACATGATTACTCTAACAAATATATAAAACCACCCCAATCAGTTCGTTCACGATTTTGTTTTTCTGTAAAATAATTGAACAAACTAGTATATATTATTATATTAACTGATCATCCCGTCTGCTAGCTCTAACAAGCCACCTGACCACAGTTTATACTATTCAGGATTGGATTGTAATATATTATTGTATAAATGTTAGATATGGAATGTTATCGAGTTATAAGTAAAGATCAACGAATCTCGGTGAGAATTTTAAAATGAGAAATCTTGATACCACAGTCTCACATCAAACCCTTGTCATGACTTTTATTTAGGTGAGTTTATTGTAAATCTAGACTTGTATTATTGAGTTGGGCCTGAGTGGCTGAAAAAAATAATAAGCTTTTATGAAGAAAAAAAATATTGATCTTAATGTTATAAATATTAATTTCTACGCATTGAAGATGACATTCAAATAGATGTTAGATATGAAATGTTGTTGAGATACAAGTAAATATCAACGAATCTTAAAATGCGAGAACTTGATACCATAGTTTCATATCGAGATTTTATCATAACTTTTACACTCTGTTTCTAAGTTTTGAACACAAAAGAAAATAATAGAAAACTTAAATTAGAATAGAAAAGAAAAGAATTGTGTTGTTTCTGAGTTTTTAATAGAAAAGAATAGAAAATTTAAAATTGAGCACTTGAATTATAATTTAAAATTTATTATATTAAAAATTGAGGATAATATAGAAATTCTAAAAATATTACTTATTCTAATTTATTTTCCGTCCAAATCATGCCAATTTTGGACGGAAAACTTTGGCAGAAAAAGTGACCAAGTTTTCTATCCATTTTTTTTATTTTTCGTTTATTAAAAAACTCAGAAACATAAAAATTAAAAAGAAAACTTAAATTTTCTGTTCATTTTTTTTTTCTGTCCATTTTAAAACTAAAAAACATAGCATTAGGTTAGGTGAGGTGAGTTTATTGTGAATCAAGATGATTAGACTTGTACACTTAAAATTGGGCCCCAGTGGTTGCTAAAAGAGTAAGATTTTATATAAAAAAAATATTGAACTTATATTAATTTCGATGAGATTCAAATGTTTCTATTATCAACTTAAGTCCGCATTCAACATGTTTTGCCTATATTTTCTGCCATTATCTTTTAATAGTAAGCTTTACTTATTATATCTTTATTAAGAAAAAAAAGATCTTTTACATTAGTATACAACAAATAAAAAATAATTATAAGAAAAGTGCATCAATCAAATAATTACAAAAAGATTGTACATATTACAAAAATAGTATAATTCACATTAATAAAGAAACCTAAAATCAAGGACAAATAACTGTCATAATTAATAATTCAAATTCAAATATTTGGATCTAACAACAAAAACAAATTTAAATTCAAAATAATAATTCAAATTTAAATATTCAAATTCAAATCTTCATCTCCTTCACATACACTTTGAAATAATAGTCCACCGTTACACCACCGCTACACCGCCGCGAATCTCCGTTGTCCAAAGCGCCAATGAGAATAAAAAGAAGATTAGCCCTACAAAAAGTTTAAAAATAAATAGATGTAAATATTAATGTTCTGAAAATTTTTTTATAACTATTTTGTTACTCATAAATAATAAAATGGTTACCTTTGTATAAATGGTTGGCTACTAACAGTATCACATTCAAACGAAATTGGTAACTTAATAAAATTAAATTGGTTACATTGGTCTGAAGGTTTGACTACCAACTACACTATGAAAAAACTGCAGGTGTGGATGTAAATTAGTTACTTTTTTGTTACCTTGGTACGAAGGTTTGCTTACTTTGATCTGAAGGTTAGGTAACCAACTGTACTAAGAAAAAATTTAAAATGTGGAGGTTGATTGGTTACTTTGATATGACAGTTTGGTTACCTTGGTATGAAGATTTGGTTACCATCATCCAGTATTCATATTCACCGCCACCACCGCCTGAATCTTCATACCATCCTCAATTCACTTTTTGTGCTCTACCGCCAAATTAGACCCAGCTTCCACCCATGCCTTCAAAGATTTGATGAAAAGCTAAAATCGCAACGAGAGGCCTAAGCTGGCGACTGATTACGATTACAGTCCAAAGATGCTCCAAAATTCAAAATTCAAAAAAACAAAATTAAAGTCCAAGATATCCCTCAAATTCAGGGAAACTAATAACAAAAAATCCATTAATATATATACATATATGATGTACATATATAAAGAGAAGATAATTACAGAATTTGAATAGTTGATAAATAATGGTAGGTGACTCAAAAACATGAAAAATCTTATGGGTCTTGAAGTTAAGAAATTAAAGCTTAATTAGCAGAGAAATGGTTTGATTAGTTTGTAGAGAGTGAGAGAGAGAGAAAAGAGAAGGAAAAAAAAGGAGAGCATGATGTATATATATATATATATATATATATATATATATATATATATATATATAATGAATGAATACGTTGAATGAAGAAGAAGGGTGATGACTAACTGCAGGTTGTTATAGATGAGGAGAGAGAGAAGAAGCCATGGGTATAACTAATCTTTAAATTAAGGAATTCTAATTGAATATTAATTCTCTAAATTAAGGAATCCTAATTGCACTAGTATTGTAAATAAATATGGAAGTGTATTAGTTGTGTAAAAATTTTATGAGGGCACTCTTGTTGTAATTATTTTTTTAAATATAATAGAATATGTAATTCATCCAAAAAAATATGCTTACGTGTTTCATAATTAACATTCAGAAACAAAAACTCCCTCTGTCCCAGAATAAAAGTCCTTATTACTATTTTGGGTAGTGTTATGTTAAATGTCCACTTTATTTTAATAACCAAACTTTTACACAATTTTTCCTATTATACCCTTAGCATTAAATATCACATATTTTTCTTATTCTAATTCTCTCTCCATATTCAATAAGTTTAATTAATTATGTGCTAAAAATATTGTGAATTGAAAAACTAAAAAGACACTATCTAATCTACCTTAAAAATCTCACATGCACTTAATTTGTTTCATTGATTTTTTATTCCTACCACATTGGAAACTCTTTTGTTCTCCTATAAAACTATAGCTACATGCATATATGGAATAAAACAAAAGTAAGTACGTTTTACATGCTTTGTTGAGATGTGTCCTCGTTAGTCTAGGACTGTTTTCTTTAGTCAAATAAACTCTTAGGTTTTAGGAGAGTTAGAGAGTCAGTTGGGTTTGTTTTAGATAGACCAAGTCTTTAGCACTATTTTAAGGTTTGTTGAGACGTGCTTATGCATTTTGTATTTCTGTTTTGTAATGGCTATTTAAGCCAGCTTGTTGGTTATTCAATAAACAACGATTCAACTATTGTTGAATTGATCTTGTGCTTCTGTGAGCTTTGATTTCTAACAGTGGTATCAGAGCTTGAAAGGGGCCTGAAATTGAAAATAGTGAAACACTGTGAGTGTAGAAAGAGAGTCTGGGGGGAGAGAGATGTCCAACGAATGGCATAATTTGTTGAGTATTCCCAAGTTTGATGGAGACTATGAGTTTTGGAGCTTGCTCATGGAGAATTTCTTAAGGTCCAAGGAGTACTGGAACTTAATAGAGGCAGGGTATCGCAGAACTCCGTTGCAGGAGAAGCCGTGATCGCAGTCAAAGAAAGGCTCTAGATGAGTTGAAGCTAAAGGATCCGAAGGTGAGAAATTACCTCCTTCATCCATTGACAAGAGTGTAATCAAGACTCAGAACAAAAGGAAACATCCAAGCAGATATGGGACTATATGAAGGTCAAATATCAAGGAAATGCTAGGATTCAAAGAGTACAACTTGATTCTTCGCAGAATTTGAAATCCTCGGAAATGAAGTCGGGGAAGCAAAGAATCGATTACTTTGGAAGGGTAATGACAAGAGCTAATGAGATGAGAAATTACGGAGAAGACACGCCAGACGTAAAGATAGTTGAGAAGATCTTGAGAACGCCACGAAGAGATTCAACTACATAATTTGCTCGATAGAAGAATCTAAGGATATCAATGGACTCTCGGTTGATGAATTACGAAGCTCTTTGTTGGTACATGAACAAAAGTTTCGAAAGGATGGATTGGATGAGCAGGCACTTAAAATCTCACATGAAGCTGGCAATTGAGGTAGAGGACGAGGAACTATAAGAGGTGGAGGTGCAGCAAGGGGAAGAGGCAGAGGTCGAGCCCTTAAAAAGGCAATGATTGAGTGTTTCAAATTTCATCAATTAAGGCATTTTCAGTACGAGTGTCCTAAATAGGAGAAAGCAGTCAACTATGCCGAGATAGATGAAGAAGAAGAATTGCTTCTAATGGCCTACGTGGAAAGTAACAATGCAAGTCGAGAAGGTGCGTGGTTTCTTGACTCTGGTTGTAGTAACCATATAACATGCAATAAGCAATGGTTTACTGAGTTAGATGAGAGCTATAGACACTTAGTTAAGCTTGGAAATAGTATGCGAATGACTGTAATAGTAAAGGGGAGTGTGAGTTTGCAAATTGGAGATGTGAAGCAAGTGGTGTCTGATGTGTATTACATTCCTGATCTGACAAACAACCTATTTAGGATCAGACAATTACAAGAGAAGGGTCTAGCCATTTTGATCCAAAATGGAACGTGCAAGGTTTATCACAAGAGACGAGGTCTTATCATGGAAACAAAGATGACAACTAATCGCATGTTTGTGGTGTTTTCCCTCGTAGCAAACCAACAGTCAACCTGCCTCAATACCGTAACTGAAGACATTATGGAACTATGGCACCAAAGATTCGGTCATCTGAGCTACAAAAATCTTTAAACCTTGCAATACAAGAAACTAGTAGATGGACTACCTCAACTTAAAGCCGCTAGCAAGGTGTGTTCAAGCTACATGGTTAGTAAACAACATCGAAATGCTATTCCAAGAAAGAGTCGGTGGAGAGCCTCATAAAGACTTGACTCGTACGATTGATCGTGTGGTCCAATAACCCCTATTTCAAATGGTGGAAAAAGGCATGATGAGTCTTATTGATGATTACAAGAGGAAAATTTGGGTTTATTTCCTTACTGAAAAATGTGAAGCTTTTTTAATGTTCAAAATGTTCAAGAGTATGGTTGAAAAGGAGGTAGGATGTTATATTCGTTGTCTTAAAACAGATAGAGGTGGTGAATTCACCTCAAATGAGTTTAACGAGTTTTGTGCAAGTTATGACATTAAGAGATAACTTACAGCTGCCTACACACCTCAAAGAAACGGAGTGAGAGAAATGAAAAATCGTCTTATTATGAACATGGTGAGATGTTTGTTAGTAGAAAGGAGAATGCCAAAGGAGTTTTGGCCAGAGGCAGTAAGGTGGGCTGTGCATATCTTGAATCGAAGTCCCACCGTATCTGTGGAGGAGAAAACTCCTGAAGAATGTTAGAGTGGCTTGAAACCTAATGTCGATTATTTTAGGGTCTTTGGTTGTATTTGTCATGTGCATATTCCAGATGCCAAGAGAACAAAACTAGAAGATAAGAGTTTTAAGGTCATGTTACTTGGAGTTAGTGAAGAGTTAAAAGCCTATAGACTCTTCGATCCCATTAAGAGTCGTGTTGTGATCAGTAGAGATGTTCTATTTGAGGAAGACAAGAGTTGGGACTGGGAAAGAAATGAAGAAGAGGTAGTGCTTGATGTGTTAATATGGGGAGATGATGAAGAGATCGAAAATGACAGTGAGGCAGGTGAGACACAAGATGAAGCAGATGTTGGTAGTAATGAAGAAATAGCAAACGCCGGGGGTTCATCCAATGGACTCACTTCAAGTCCACCAGAAGAACCAATTCAAGAAGTAAGGAACAGAAGAGCTCCAGTTTGGATGGTAGATTATGAAAGCGGGGAAGGGCTCTCAGAGGAAGAAGATGTGGAGAATGTGACGCCCCCAAAATAGGTATACATCACCCATTCTGAGTTGTCAATACATGGTACAGAAACAACTACAACTTTATTATTACAACAGTAAAACTGTGAGTTTGAATACAAATATTATCTTCTAGACAATATCTATACTCAAATAAATCCTCATCACATTTATTGATACATTATTTTATAAAAATGGTGAGTACTACTAAACAACTCTCTCTAGAACCTTCATTCCATACCCCGACTGCATCATTATATTCTCGCCTCCCGAGAAGAAAAAAATGGAACAAAAGGAAAAAGGTGAGCTCAACTAGCCTAGTAAAGAATATTATGACTAAGATAATATACAACAAATTATCGTTAGTCTTCAATGAGAAAAATCTAATAGAATACAATAGACAACAAATTTTAAATCAATATTATAATGAAATAATAATTCATTAGAAGAGTTAAGTAGAGAATGCAAACTACTATCTTCTATGTATGAATTTAAAAGTTCATCGTCTATTTTTATCCCCGTAACATCAACCATATATATATCTCGAATCAAATATTCATCTTTGCACTCTGTGCCAAAGATATTCATCGATTGGTCATGTTCATCTAAACACTGCTCATCTTTTTACTACGGGCCAAAGATATTCATCGAAATCATTCATCCGTGCACTATGTGCCAAAGATATTCCATAATATCATCATTTAAGACCGAGGATGATGAAAAATATTTTAAAAGAAACGAATCCAATGAAACAAAATGACAAGTATTAAGGATTAAGGATTCAGTACTTTTGTTTTATCCACGCCCAAAAATACCTCAAAAAAATAATCATAGTGGTGTAAAATTCAAGAATGATCAAAACATGGATACAATCAAAGCTAGTATCCGAATAGATATTTTGACTAAAAGAAAATTTCTCATTTTCGATGAATAAGTGTCGTATTCGTGAATAAGATCAGATATCGTGAATAAAGGTCGATATACGTGAATAAGTAACTCGACACTAAAATTCCAATTTTGATAAAAACTTCAGATCAATATTTTAACATAATGATATTGAAAAAATAATATCATTACTGAAAAAAAATATCCCTTACCTCACAAAAGACAAGATTACTAGTCAAAAACAGGATATAAGCTATGACTTGAACTTGCAATCGTATAGCAATACTCAAAGCATACTCAAAATACACACAAGAATACGCTCGATAATATAGAGAGAAAACTTGATTTACGGTGTGATTTTCAATTCTAACCTAAGACACCTATTTATAGGAAAATGCTTAGAATACCAAAAAGCGTAAAATTTATTAAATATTATTATATTTTTTTCAAAATCCTCATACGACACTCAACCATCACCACACATGTAGCCCACCTCTCAAAAAGTAAGTAAAAAACGTTTTGTAATTTAAATTATTTTAAACTTCCAAAAATTCATTATTTTGAAACTCGAACTTCAATAATTCACAATAAATAGCCTTTTATCAGAAAATTTGAATCTCGCAAATTTTATAGGAAATTCAATTCTCTACAACTTTGCAGAAGAAAGTTTTTCCAAATTCCAAATGTAAACCCAATCGAAATTCACAAGCAGACGATTTTCTGAAATTTATAATCAAATTTCATTCAATAAATGGGGTCCAATCGACATGTTTAACATGTTTTAAACATTTATTGCAACAAAAATACTCTTCCTCCTCAGATACTCATATATCCCACATTCGTTGTAAAAATATCACCATTATTATATTATTAAAATATAATAATATATTTAAATGAATTATTTTATCGAAAAAGATAAAATTTCAATTTTCAACAATTGTCACATTAAAATTTTCTCCATCTATATCCACATAAAATCAATATTTTTCTCATCATATGAATCAATAATTAATTATTCGCAAATAATATTCTGAGAATCACAATATCGATAAACCGTGCGCTTCACAGGGAAGAGGGGCTTTCCAATAAGAATTTCTCTTCTTGGCCAAGCAATTAGGTGACCAAACCTCTCCTTAGAGCGAAATTTCTAGACATTGCCAATAATGTTATCTAATAATATTATTCGGATAATATGAATTATTGCTCGATAATGAAAAAATACGTGTAATGACAATTATCAAACAACAAAGAATATAAAATATCAACGCAACAATTAATAAATCAATAAAATATCGAATAACGATAATTCGTAACCATTATTGAGTAGTGTCTTCTTTACGTAAGAATCAATAATTGGTGCAATACCGTGTGAGTATCTTCTTGTGTTTTAACCACGCCGAAGAGTATTTTAACAAAGATTAATTGGTAACAATAACTACGCCGTTATTTTTAAACAACTTATATTTGTCGTTTTCTTCATCCAATCGCTTCCAGTTATGGGGCCCATACATGGCATTTTGCGTCGTCATTACGAATATTCTCCGACAAGATTTAATATTCCACGACCAAACGAATATTCCCGACAACAATGAATATTTTATAACCACTTGCTTATTTTGAAATATTTGCGTATTTTACCCATAACTATCCACATTAATCAAATCAACCCTTACTATTTCAAAATAATAAATAGAGAAAATTAAATTTCATTAATAATAAGTTGGGGTCTTACAGAGAATTTAACTGAAGGCCTTGAAAGCTTAGCTTTATTCATTTCTAATGTAGACCCTACTAGTTATGAAGAAGCAGCTAAAAGTGCAAAATGGAGAAAGGCAATGGACTTGGAGATAGAATCCATAGTCAAGAATGATACATGGGAACTTGTTGATCTACCTACAAGGGCAAAGAAAATTGGGGTGAAGTGGGTGTTTAAGACTAAATTCAATAAAAGGGAGAGCTTGACAAGTGTAAAAAGCGCTTAAGAGCCTAAGGGCTATGCCCAAGAACATGGTATTGACTTACAATGAAGTCTATGCTCACGTGGCTCGATTGGGACACAATAAGAATGGTGATAGCTTTGGTCACGCTCAAAAGGTTTTTCAACCGTGTTTTCACTTGATGTCAAAAGCGGGTTCTTGCATGGCGAATTAAGTGAGTTAGTGTTTGTGGATCAACCCCAGCTACATAAAGAAAGGAGCGAATGGAGAAGGTTTACAAGCTAAAGAAGGCGTTGTATGGTCTAAAGCAGGCACCGAGGGCTTGGTTCATCAAGGCAGGTTTTGAAAAATGCAGCTATGAACACACACTGTTCGTGAAGGCTACAAAAGAAGGTAAAATTGTGATCATTAGTCTTTACGTTGATGATCTTATTTTTACCAGCAATGATGGAGTCTTGATTGAAGAATTTAAAAGTTCCATGATGAGTTAGTTTGAAATGACGGATTTGGGAGAGATAAAATATTTTTTGGGAGTAGAAGTGAGGCAAAGCGAGAAGGGTATACATTTGTGTCAAAGTAAGTACGCCAAAGAAGTTCTTGACAGGTTTGGAATGGCAAATAGTAATCCGGTGAAAAATCCAATTGTACCTGGTTTAAAATTGTCAAAAGAAGAAGGTGGAGCAGAGGTTGTGTTAGGTTTGTAATATTCATGAACGCAATCAAATTGCAAAAATTAAGCGGAAGCGAGATAAATCAGAGTTTAAAAAATTTACAAACCATATACCCGGATCACCCTTTATGCACAATTATTAATTAAACGAAAAGATATGAAGAACAAACATACCCTTGAAGATCCGAGCTTCCTCGTGTACAAGTTCACCTCAATCCTTTTTCGCTCAACTTGAATCCACCGGGTTTGGTTCCTTCCTTTGATCAACGTTAGCCACCCATATGTTTGGCCTCTGAGGTGATCCACCAAGGAATAATAAGAATTCAAGAAGATGAGGTGTTTGGCTAAACCCTAGTTTTTCTATCTCTATAGAAAAGGCGATTCTCTCCCAACTATTGGAATTACGTATGTTGTTAAAGTCAACAACCACCTCACCCATAATAAGACTCCTCTTATTTATAGATGTGGGCAACCCACCTTAACAATTAAGGAATTGGGATTTATTTAATTAATTAAATTCTTTTAATTAATTAAGCTCCCTAATCTTATTAGGGATAATTAATTAAACTCCTTTAACTAATTTTCCTCCTAATCCTATTAGGAATAAATGAGAGTACTTATATTAAATTAATTCCTAAACTCTTTTAGAAATTAAAATAATAATAATTGTAATAATATTAATAAGACTCCTCTTATTAATTTATATTTAATATTTCTAAAATATTAAATAATAAATATTAAGCTATTTAATTTATTCTATCAACATAGATTAAATTAAATATACTTAATATATTATTATGATTATGCCATTAACTTCTTAAATAATTATTCTTCCTTTTATGGTGTGACCCTTTAGGTTCTCCATATTAAAACGGTTGTGAATAAATCAATTAGAACAATTCTAATCATATTTAAATATATAAATTAAACAATTAATTTATTTAAATAAATAATATTTATTCTACAATAATGGATAAGCCTCCCTAAGCGATCAACGACTTTCCAGATAATATAGATTTCAACATTAATCATTAAAGAACCTTTGAGTAAATAGTTACCGCATGACAATTCAATCCTTCCACCATACAATGTCCCAATTAAATATAAGACATGGAATTCATTGTCAAGTCTTATTTTATTTAATTATATGTATTTCGACTCTTAAATGCACAACTCCAAATAATGCAAATTAGAAACTCCTTTCTAATTTCATTTCTCATTGCCAAGGACTATTGGGTTGTCATTTATCGAATCACATAGACATTTCTCTCTTTTATTAGAAGTGGTAGATTCTTTATTGATCATACATTATCTCCATGTACAACTTATTATACCCAAGCATACCCTTTGATATACCCTTAGGGTCTTAAGGAATAAGTCAAAGTATAACTCATCATACATAAGATACTATGATGATCTCAAGTCCAAGGATTATTTGTACTACTATCACTACAGAATTCCTATCGACAAAGCAAGTAAAACTCCATTAGGTATTCCTTAATGAGCCACGCTCAAAGTGAACTTATTCTCTAATAAGCACCTACATACTTGCTTTAGTGTCTCCACACAAATGATCATGAGATCAATCATCCTCATCCAATGAGCAAGCAACGATGTACCAATCTATCCCGATTCACTAATCCCCAATTTAGTAATCCAATGATTGGGAACTATTTTAGTTTTAAGCTTTCTAAGAATTTAGATCTCATTAGAATGATCATCATCATTATTCTAAAAGCATTGCTTAAAACTATGGGTTTATCACATATTATAAAACAAAGATCATGTAGAAAATTAAAAGCCTTTAATAAATTAATACTTTTTATTAATAAATGAATAAGATTGTTACAAAGTATATGCTTTATCATCAAACATGATTGGCTTGTTTGCATATTACTTTCAATCTCCCACTTGCACTAAAGCCAATCGCCATTGTATCTTATACTCTTCTTCTCTAAGTGACAATTATCCCCTTTGTTGGATAAGCTTTAGTTAATGGATATGTAATGTTGTTCTTGAGAGTCCACCATCTCTATAGTGATTTCCCATCTTTCAATGATTCTTATAATCAAATGAAAGTGCCACAACACATGTTTAGATCCAAGATGAGACTTAGAACTATTCCTAGTTCGCAGAATGAACTTTTAATCCAAACAATCAACTTGTAGCTTCATTTATAGCTATATACTTTGTCTTTATCACTAAACCAAAGAACTCTTTCTTTGTTTGGAACCTTTCCAATTCATCGCACCATTGCTTCAAGATAACGCTTTACCTTAAAGTGGATTTTTTCGTCATCTTGGTCCGTCTCAAAAACTTGAGTCTCATTAAGCCCTCTAGTTTTAATTTAGACCCACCATGAATATGATCACATCCTTAGTGCTTGGGTTAAGCACTTGAAGATGTTTTTCACCGACTCATAGTGAACTTCTCCATAATATAACCGATCAACATCGTGTCTCGTACACTTCATTGCATACATGATTGTCACTCACGCGCACCTCTCTTTTCAAGAGTCTGTGGGGACTATTAAGAGAGATACACTCCATAGCTCATCGACATGAGACATCTCTTGGAGTTTGCCATGCTAAACGACTTTAGGATTAAATGAATATACGCCTTGGGTTAAGTCGAGAATCCTCTTAAATCTATCTATATAGATTTTATATCCCCAATTAAGATACTCTTCCAAATCATTCATGGAGGAATGTTTAGACAACTTTATCTTTCTTGATTGTAGCATTGGTATGTCATTCCTTATCCGTAGTATATCAACATATAGTACTAGGAATGTCACGATGCTCTAATCGAATTTTTTTGTACACACTAGGTTCATTCTTATTTTGATAAAATCAAACTCTTTTGATTGCCTCATCAAAACGAATGTTCCATATTTGAGAAACTTGCTTCAATCCATTTCTCCGAGTGTCTACAACACTTACCTCATCAGTATGTAACTCGGATCATCATCTTCTATGATCGTGCCTCATCATCATCATCATCCATGATGAATCCATACCTCCTAGGTATCTTTGGTACTATTCCAAATTTATGATTCAATTTGTGGTATAATAGGCTCATCTACAAAGTTCCTCTTATTCGACTTATAGATTTTGTGGTTCTTGAACTTTTCAAGATCTATTATCCTCCCACTAGCCCCTTTTAATGATAAACACTTTTATCTTAGAAGGAAGCGTGTTTCGCAACAAACACTTTTTTGCTAAGTAGGATTATAGAACATATACCCTAAACTTACTTTAGAATGTCCCACAAATCGACACTTGTCAAATCTTTGTCCCAAGCTTATCCTTTGAAACCTTTTCACATAAGTTGGACAACCACTTATCTTAACATACTTAAGATTAGAATCCTCCCCGTCCATAACTTTTATGGAGTCTTCAATGGATTTTGAGGTTACCATTTTCATAGATATGCAGCCATTTCTAGGACATTATCCCAGAAGGATACTGGAATGTCGATAAAATCATTATGGACCGCATCATGTCCAACAAGGTACGATTTTTCCTTTCAGATACATCAATCAATTATTGCAGATCTCGAGGCGCCCATTAATGAGAAAACCATTTGAGATGATCTAAAATCTTATCAGCACAAATATTTATTCCTTGATCTAATCAAAGAATCTTAATACATTGCCAATTTGTTTCACTTCTGAATTCTTTGAACCTTTCAAATAATTCACACTTGTATTTTAGCAAATACACACATTCAACTCTTTGAATGATCATCTCCTTTTCTCATACTAGTTTGTTCAATTCGCAAAATAATTTTTTACATAAGTCAAGTATACAAAATCCATTAAGTGATATTCCAGTCCTATACAAAACATTATTATTATAAATAGAACAACAATTGTTCTTAATTATAATACCAAAGATTTCATTGTCCAACAATAAAATGGAAATAATATTTTTAACAAGAACTGGAATACAATAACAACTTATTGACTTAATAGATTTGCCCGTAGGCATTGCTAAACTATAAGTTTCTATGGCTAATGCAGCAACCTTTGCTTCATTTTCCTCACATAGGATTTCTTATCTTTGTTTAACTTTTTACTTCTGCTTGGTCCCTTCATAAATCTATATTTATGATAACCAAAGTCGGTATCCAATACCCAAGTAGAACCTCGACTTAAAGAAAATTTATTTCAATCATGAACAAAATCGTATTGAACCAAACTTCACTAAGCTTCTTTGGTTAGCCTCTCGCAAGATGCTTCTCGCAGCTTTTCTTTCCAAAGTGTCAAAGCTTATTGTAGTGGAAGCAAACTCCTTTGCTATCGTGTATCGCTTTTGTTCTTATTATCCTTTGTTTATGCCTTTCTATATACCTTCTTTGAATCGTTCTTCTTTTCAGAAGATCCTTTGGCCCCTATCAGTAAGACTTGATCTTTCTTTGTTGGAAAGTGACTCTCAACATTTTTTAACAAGTTAAGCAAATCACCGAGGCTGATATCTAACTCGTTCATATGAAAAATTCACAACAATTGTGAAAGGAGTCCAGGAATGAATGCAAGATCAAATCTTGGCTCAACTCTCCATCCATGACAAAACCAGTTGTCCTAATTGATCAATCAAATTGATTATGTTAAGAACTTTTTGTCTGTACTATAGTGCCATTGGACATTTTAGATCGGAAGAACACCTTAGATATCTGATATCTATCAGTCCTACTTTCCTCACCATCAACTACTTGATGTGTAGGAATATAGTAGGAGCATCCATAGTTTCATGCTAACGCTGAATCTCGTTACTCATGGATGCGAGCATGATGCATTGAGCCAACTGTGCATCATCTTACCACTTTCTAAAAGTAACAATCTCTTCCTCAGAGGCATTGTCTGCAACCATTGCAGGGATAGGTGTATTAAGGACATAAGATAGCTTTTCAAATTTATGAGAACTATTCTCAAATTCCTTAACCAATCCGCTTAATTTGGTTTGGTTAATTTAGCATCTAATATGCTTCGCAAATGATAGTAATTTTAGACATTGTAAAATTCGTAAATGAATTTGTAATTAACAACATTTTAACATACATTCTTTTATTAATTACCAAAATAAATTAGGTCTTGTTTTAAATTGGTATCTCCCACTATTTTCTTCAAACTATATTACCTCACTTATATAGTTTGGCAAAATCTAATTAAAGATTTTCTAGTGAGAATAAGGATCCCATTTCAAATGTATATAGCCTTGTGGTGACACAACAAACTATATATAAATAAATAGGTAGACAACTTTTGTCAATTACATCAACTATGCAACTCCTTTTCTTTTGCCTCTTAGATTATTTTGATCAAGTGGTGGCACATCAAGAATCAAAATTATCCAAGTTAAGTCCGACCTAGCACTCCATATATTCAAAAAGAAAAATATCATCCTTGTGGTGACACAACAAAACAATATTGTTCAATTTTCTTTATAAGCATCAAATGTGATAAATTAACATCTTAAATACTTAATACTTGCCTTGTGGTGACACAACAAACTCATATTAAATATTTAATACTCTATTAATTTTATCATGCTAGAAGGCGACGCTCGATATTCCAAATATCTTTGAACGCTTAGGACTTAATATAAAAAATTGAGGGTTTGTTATTAATTTCTCTCATCTTGTTTTAATGCTGCGCATTTATTACATATATATATAAAATACGCTATTATATTAATGAACACGAAGCATGTTTGCATAATATATAATATATATAGTATAAGCATGCATATAGAATACTATATTCTACCCGAATTGATTATGGACTTTTATTCTAGTTTGGTTCACTAGAGCCACCAAGTGAACCAAAAGGTCAAACCCTAGGGTGCAAGAAATAATATTTAAATATAACTATTACATTTAAACCGGGCTCCATTACAAACGGGTCTTCAAGCGCCTTGTCCCTTGATCTCCAATTCTTCAAAATAATTCTAACTATTCCTATTACATAACTATTTAAAATAAATAGAAACCTTGATCGTGATCGAAGGGAAGTACATAGGAGGAGATAGAATTTACATTAAAAAAATTAGAGAAGACGAGGCACTGCAGTAACCCCATTTAATAAAACTCATACATTCATGCATCCAACTAAAATAAAATCCAATCACATTGGTCAATAGTCCATAATCAATCCCATTTATTATCATACACATCATCATATGCATCAATAAATAACATTCATCTTATGAATAATAAACATTTAATATATATATTGATATCATTTAATGGGCAAATTTAGTTAGTATAAAATCTAATTTTGAATTAAAATAAACTCCTTTATTTTAATCCAAATTTAAATCAAAATAAAACTATTTTATTTTAATTTATCCAATTTTGAATAAAATAAACTATTTTATTTTAATCAAAATTTTAATCAAAATAAACTCCTTTATTTTAATTAATTATGGAATCCAATTCCATGTAAAAAAAAATTATTAAAGGAAACACTTAATTTTTCTTATTCACAAATAAACTCCTTTATTTTGAATAATATGAAATCTTATTTCATATTTAAATAAACTCCTTTATTTAAGGAAAAACATCGATTTTCTTTTCCTATTCACAAATAAACTCCTTTATTTTGAATAATATGAAATCTTATTTCATATTTAAATAAACTCATTTATTTAAGAAAACACGGATTTTCTTTCCTATTCACAAATAAACTCTTTTATTTTGAATAATATAAAATCTTATTTCATATCTAAATAAACTCCTTTATTTAAGGAAAGATGATTCTTTTTCCTATTCACAAATAAACCTTTTTATTTTGAATAATATGAAATCTAATTTCATATCAAAATAAACTCATTTATTTAAGGAAAAATAGAATCCAATTTCAACTCTAATTAGTTATCATGGAATCTAATTCCAACTCTAATTAGTTAGCATGAAATTTAATTTTAAAATTAAAATAACCTTTTATTTTAAGATTAAAATAAACTTTTATTTTAAAATTAAAATAAACTTTTATTTTAATAATAAAATAATTAAGAATATTATATATTATTAATATATAATAATGTATCCCATTTTATAAATTAATATATATATATATATATATATATATATATATATATAATAATATACGGTTAGTAATTCCTTGAAACCATGCGCCGCCCTTTTGTAAAACCTGTTAACATGCTTCATGTTTTTTTTTTAAGTAGCTTCGGTGCATTGCAAACTCAATAAAAAGGAGCACATGTAAAGTGACTCACGTTTTTTTTTTTTTATGTAGCTTCGGTGCATTGCAAACTCAATAAAAAGAAGCATAAAACATGACCCACGTGGTCAATCATGACCCATGTCTCACAATGATTACATGAATGACGAAAAGCACGGAATTTCCAATTTAAAACAGATTTTGCCCTTTTTTTTATTTATTTAATAAATTTTATACAATAAAATTATGCCCAATTAAATTGTTCTAAACACATATCAATATAGATATTAAAACAATTAATAATTTACATAAAGGTTTGGCTCTGATGCCACTGTTAGGTTTGTAATATTCATGAACGCAATCGAATTGCAAAAATTAAGCGGAAGCGAGATAAATCAGAGTTTAAAAAATTTACAAACCATATACCCGGATCACCCTTTATGCACAATTATTAATTAAACGAAAAGATATGAGGAACAAACATACCCTTGAAGATCCGAGCTTCCTCAGGTACAAGTTCACCTCCAATCCTTTTCGCGTTCAACTTGAATCCACCGGGTTTGGTTCCTTCCTTTGATCAACGTTAGCCACCCATATGTTTTGTGACGCCCCCAAAATTAGGTATACATCACCCATCTTGGGTCGCCACTTACATGGTACAGAATTTAAATACAACTTACTAACATAACTGTCGTGTACAATACGATATAAACTGTGAGTTTAAATACAAATATCATCTACTAGATATTATACAAACTCAAAAAGGAGTCCTCATTACAATTATTATCACACTATTTCACGAATAGTGAGGACTACTAATGCTATCTTCGGACCATCACTGCTTCCCCGACTCGCCCCAAATTTATATTCTCATTTTCAAGAGAAACGGTGAAAGAAAGGGTGAGCTCAACTAGCCAAAGAAGAAATATTATGACTAAGATAATGCGTAATAAATTATCAATAGTCTTCAACAATGTTAAACCGATAAAATACAATGACAACCAATTTAATCTAGCAAATGAATACGCAATCCATTAAAAGAGTCAAGTAGAAAATAAAGTCTACTATCTTTTAGGTTTTAAAAGGTTTTTCATCATCGTTATATTTGAGACTCAACTTTAATAAATATTCCACATCATCGAATCACCCCCGCACTACGGCCAAGGATATTCTTTAGATCACGACCACAATTATTCATGCATCACTGCCAAGAATATTTGTGTATTCATTAATGGTCATGATCATGCCAACAATCGTCTCCATCAATGCACTACTACTTAATCGAGGATTTTTACCACATCATTTGTAACATTACTACCATAATTACACGAATAGTCTCTCGGTCATAATCATACCAAGTCCATCTATGCACCATGTGCCATGCGATGACTTTAAAAAAAATATAAACATGAGGATGATGACAATGATATAAGAATTCAATAAACAAGTTCAAGAATTATTTTATCCAGAATTATTAACGCCCAAATTATCAATATGATATCGTTTTTGTAGAGTAAAATTCAAGAATGATCAAGAATATTTTCATGAAAAGATATGGATGAAACGCAAATATCAAGGATATTCCACTAATTTCATGGAGTATAGAAGTCAAAGTTTTAACCAATTTGGGTATAATAAAGAATGGAATAACAAAAGAAATCACCATGCATGCGATAGACCGCATGATATAGGTTATTCCAATGTAATAATAAATAACGGAACTGTGTCGTGAAATTCACACCGAGCAGGATGTTCCAATGAGTAATAATAAAGACGGAACCAGTCCTGTAAAACACATGATGTGATGTTCCAACAGTAATAATAAAGACGGAACCAGTGGGTGTAAAACACATGATGTGATGTTCCAACAGAATAATAAAGACGGAACCAGTCCAAATGTAAAACACATGCATGGATGTTCCAATGTAATCATAGAAGCATGTCACCAAGTATAGGTAAAATAGCGTGATACAAAAGTTATTCCAATGTAATAATAAGCAATGGAATAACAACATGCTTCTTCATGAATAAGAAAGAATAACACCCTTACATTTGGTAGAAGATTGAATATCGCAGCAGTAGTAACAAAATACTCTTCTTCTTCTTTTCTCTTATTCTCTCTATTTTTTCTCTCTATAGCTTGAATGAATTCGTGAAAATAATGAAGCCCTAGGCCTCTATTTATAGAAGATTTCTAGCTTAAAGACCGCCGTGTGAAAAGGCAAGTGGTCGGACGAATCGGTTTGGACGCTCGTAATGTGAAACGACAAGTGGTTCGGCCTTTCACCGTAATGTGAAACGACAAGTGGTTCGATGTCCGTAAAGGTAATTACTATTAATGAAGGTAAATACTATCGACGAAGGTAAATACTATTCACAAGGGTAATTACTATCGACGAAGGTAAATACTATTCACAAGGGTAATTACTATTGACGAAGGTAATTACTTATCGACGAAGGTAAATACTATTCAGGGTAAGGGTAATTACTATCGACGAAGAGACTCTTAGATGATGACATACGAGCCCCCATAAAATAATCAAACTTACACAAATCATTTTTTTTTCATCAACACATATTTAATCTTTCAACAATTATTAATCATTTATAACTTGTCGCCTCAATTATTGATTTAATACTATAACATATTATATGATGATATCTTTGACAATAATTGAATCAATAATATAAGAGATATGATGCAAAGAATTATCGTAGCAATAATTGAGCATAGGTGAGTGACTTCTCACGTAAAGATCAATAATTAATACCGTGTGCTACTACGCAACTACGCCAGACATCGCATTTTTTTACCACCGGGTAGTTCAACAGCTTTTAATCAGTAACACCTCCGCCGTTATTTTTATAAAATATTTTTGTCGTTTTCTCAATCCGATAATAATTTTGTTGTGGGGTCCACCAATGATTGAGCTATTGTATTTAATATTCCCTAACAAAAAGAATATTCCTGACCAAACGAATATTTTATAACAACTTGCATACTTTGCAAAATTTATAAATATTACCCACAACTATAACATTATATCAAATTTATTCCATAATATTCAAAAATAATATTTATAGAAAATTCATCTTTATTTATAAAAGATGGGGTCTTACAACCTCCCTTCTTATGAAATATCGCCTCGAAATTAGTGGTACGACGGTATGTCGAAGAGGTAAGGATACCTTGATTTCATTTTGATTCTAACTCCCAAGTCATTTCTCAACATCGTGGTTCCTCCACAAAACTTTGACTTGAGGTATAACCTCGAGCGTAGAATATGTTCTTTCTTATCCAAAATTTGAACAGAACCTCTTCATACGTCAAATCTTCCGCTATTTCGTCCGGTTTCTAACTCAATAATATGGTTCGGGTCTTTCACATATTTACGTAATATAGATATGTGAAAACGTTATGAACACGAGACATATTTCAAGCAGAAAAGCGAGTCTATAAAGCCACAGCCCTACTCGATCGAGGATTAAAATGGACCGATGAATCGAGGATTAAGTTTTCCTCTCTTCCAAATCTTTTAACTCCTTTCCATGGAGCAACTCTTAACAACACATGATCTCCTATATCGAATTCCACGCCCTTTCGATGAAGATCAAGATAACTTTTTTGTCGATTTTGTGAGGTTTTTATACGTTGTCGGATCGTTTGAATCTTTTCCAGTAGTCATACGTATCAACTCCGGTCCCAACAACGTTGCTTCACCCACCTCATCCCAAAGATACTAGAGAACGACACTTTCTTCCATACAACGCTCAATGGAGCCATGCCAATACTTGCTTGATAACCGTTGTTGTAGGAAAACTCCACCAATGGTAAGAACTTGTCCCAACTCCCTTGAAATCAAGGACACGAGTCTTAATAGATCTTCAAGAGTTTGAATAGTCCTCTCCGATCGTCCGTCCGTCTCGAGGATGATATGCCGAGCTAAATCGTAAGTCCGCGCTCATAGCTTTTTTGCAAACTAACCCAAAATCGTGAAGTGAATCTTGGGTCTCGATCGTAAACTATGGATACCTAAGATACCATGCGATCTTACAATCTCGTTTATGTACATACTGAGCAAGACGTTCAAGTGTATAAGTTTCTCGATCGGTAAGAAATGAGCAGACTTGGTCAATCTATCAACAATGACCCAAATCGCATCAATGCCTTTGAGAAACTTTAGGAAGACCCCAGAACGAAATCCATAGTAATGTGCTCCCATTCCATTCGGAATTTCAAGTGGTTGCAATGGACCTTTTGGTACTTGATGCTCCGCTTTAACTCGTTGACAAGTTAGACACCTTGAGATAAACAAACGCTATATCTCTCTCTTCATATTGCTTCCACCAAAATGTATGACAAATATCATGATACATTTTGGTACTCCTGTGATGGATTGCAAATGGTGTGTGTGCGCGCTCCATCATGATATTATACTTTAAATCGTGGTCATTAGAACACAAAGTCCGGAGTTGACTCAAGTATTCCTTCTTCATCGATTCTTGCTTCCAAAGATAGCACCTTCTTGCACTTTTTCCTCATACGCATCGCCTCCGTGTCCGTAGCTTGAGCGAACTTTAACTTTATCGATTAAAGTCGGTTCTACTCAGATACTCGCTTATCATCACATGCGTCCCTCGAGTCTTTAACTCTATCTCCATCCTTTGCAAGTCACACAAAATGGGCCTCAGCATTGACAACATCGCACTCGTCGATTTTGCATATGATTTTCTACTCAATGCGCCACCTACCACGCTCGCTTTTCGAGGATGGTATTGGATGGTATGATCATAATCTTTCAACAGTTCTAGCCAACGTCGTTGTCGCATGTTGAGTTCCTTTTGAGTGAAGAAATATTTGAGGCTTTTATGATCCAGTAAAGATCTCCACTTTCTCCCCATACAAGTAATGCCTCCAAATTTTAAGTGCAAAGATAACAACCGCTAACTCTAGATCATGAGTAGGATAATTCCTCTCATATTCTTTGAGTTGTCGTGAGGCATAAAGCTATTACTTTTCCATGTTGCATGAGAACACATCCCAAACCCTTTGCCCGAAGCATCATTGTAGATGACAAATCCTCCAAGCCGGATGGTATTGTCGTAGCAGTCTTTGAAATAAGTCTCTCTTGAGTTCTTGAAAACTCTTCTCACATTCTTCATTCCAACCGAACTTTGTATCTTTCCGAGTCATTTGAGTCAATGGAATAGCGATTCGAGAAAATCCTTCCACTAATCTCCGATAATAACCAAATAAACCGAGAAAGCTACGATTTCGGTCATCGATTTAGGTTGTTCCCGACTTTGAATAGCTTCAATCTTTCTTCGGGTCAACAGATATTCCATGACTTGATACCACGTGCCCAAGGAATGCTACTTCTTCAAGCCGTAACTTGCATTTCTTCAACTTGGCATAAAGCTTATATTCACGAAGCTTTTGGAGTGTCACCTCAAGTGTTGCTTTCATGATCTTCACGGCTTTTGGAATAAATAAGGATGTCATCAATGAAGACGACCACAAAGTGATCTAAATATTCCTTGAATACTCGGTTCATCATATCCATGAAAGCAAAGAGGAGCATTAGTCAATCCAAAGGACATGACTAGAATTCATAATGCCCGCATCGAGTTCCGAAAGCCGCCTTTGGAATGTCACAGATTCTAATCTTCAATTGGTGATATCCGAACGTAAGATCAATCTTTGAAAAGAATTTGGCTCCTTGCAACGGGTCAAACAGTCATCAATACGTGGCAATGGATACCTATTTTTGATGGTGACGTGATTCAACTCCCGATAATCAATACAAAGTCGCATACTCCCATCTTTTTCTTCTTCACGAATAACAGAGCACCCCAAGGAGAAGTACTAGGATTTAATAAAGCCAATGTCTAACAATTCCGCAGATTGGGTCTTTAACTCCTCGAAGTTCAATAGAGCTATTCGATATGGGGCTTTGGAAATAGGTTTTGTCACCAGGGTTCAAGGTCGATACAAAATTCAATTTCACGCCCGGGGTAGGCCAGAAGTTCTTCGGGAATACGTCAGAAATTTATTAACAATAGGAATATCGCTTAAAACCGACGTATTTTTATTTAAATCGTGATATGAGCTAAGAAAGCTTGACATCCGCTTTTCAATAAACGAATAGCTTTATGGCTTGAGATGACCGTGATTGATTTTAATGGTTTGGTCGTTTGAATTCGCGATAATAGGTTGATTAGGAATATGAAAGCTAACAACCTTATTTAAAAAAATCAATTTTTGCATGATAAGTAGTTAACCAATCAATCCCTAGTAATCACGCCAAATGCAAGTATTTTTAATGAAATAAGATCGACAGTAATGTGAGGGTACCGATTTGAACCAAACAAGACTTATAAACAAAGTGGATGTAATGAAGGTTTCTCCCAATGGAGTTTCCACACAGATAAGTCAAAGTCTAATTTCTCCAGAGTCAAATTTAATCGATGAGCGCAAGTAGGAGAAATAAAAGAATGGGTAGAACCCAGATCAAATAAAGTATAGACTTCATTAGAGTTTATGATAAGCTTACCCGTGATGACCCTTATTCGGATTCCTCGCTCTTTGGGAGGTCACAACAAACGCCTCCCTCAGACTACTGGGTTTTGAATTTTCGGGATGGCCTTTGGTGCCTCCATCCTAGTTGAATTTGTCTTCAGAAACGACAAAATCGAGCTAAGTGACCTTCTCTTCCACAATTATAACATGCTTTGGACGGCATGATGCGCTTTGATCGATGTGTCCCTCTCATCCGCATTTGAAGCATATGATAGGTGGTCTTTCTCCTTCCTTAACAATGGGTCTTTGTGTCGACGCCTTTTCCACCATTGTTGAATCTCCTTTCTTGAAATGTCCATTCTTATTGTTTTGGCCTCGATTACCACCAAGTGGTTACCATATCCGCCCGTTGATTCCTCCACGCTTGTTGTCACCGCTCATGACTACTCACCGGTATTATAATTTTGTTTACCGCTTCTCTTTTAGTTGTGTTGGCTCATTATCGCGTTCCACTAATCGAGCCCTATTTACAACATCTCGAATACAAACACGCTTTATGAGAAATAAGATGTTGACGTATCTCCCGCTTCAAACCTCTTAAAACATTCGCGCCATTTCTCTTCATTATCCACCAAGTGGGACGAAAACCGTGATAACTCCGCAAATTTTGCCTCGTGTTGCGACACTGGCCATATTGTTTTGTTCCAACTTGATAAATTCCACCTCCTTCATGTGGCGTAATACTTTGTGAAAGTATTTGTCGTTGAATGCGCCTCGAACTTCTCCCAAGATATCTTCAAGACAAAGAAGTCGAGTACGCTTTTACCGATTTCCACCAAGAATCCGCCTCTCGCCGCAACATAAAGGCGTGAAGGGAACCTTTTGCTCCTCGAGCATCCCAAGACATCAAATATCTTGGTAATCTGCTTTATCCATGCTTCCGCGTAAGTGGTTTTGGCTCTCCTTAAACTCCGGTGGTCCCAGGCTCCTTGAATTGTTTAGCGGTGACCGCCCGAGAGTTTTCCGTGTTTCCACCCCACGTTTTGGACAGAGTCGCTTCTTTTCATTGTTGATAAATTGCGTAAAGCCTCCGAACATTTGATCATTCATCATTTGGTCGTTGTTGTTGTTTCACATGAGGATTGTCGCCTTCACGATGCACATTATCCCCGATTATCGATATATGGTGAATCAACAATCGCTCATGGCCCATTGCTATTCTCAACATTCTCGAGATGTCATTTTCAGACATCGCCACAAAACAAAAGGTTAATTGACATGTAACAAATTATCACTATCTTCCCGACCAACCAATAAAATAAGACATAAACTTAGGGTAGGTCATACTAATAAGGTATTCCCTGCCTCTCCCTCCTAGTACTATTCTCACATCTTAGCTAGGGATCATATCCCTAAGCTCGATACCAACCGACGACGCCCAAAATTAGGTATACATCACCCATCTTGGGTCGCCACTTAAATGGCATGTAATTTAAATACAACTTACTAACATAATCTGCTGTGGTATAATACGACATAAATCGTAAGCTTAAATACAAATATCAGTAAGACCCCAACTTATTATTAATGAAATTTAATTTTCTCTTTATTATTTTGAAATAGTAAGGTTGATTTGATTAATGTGGATAGTTAGGGGTTAAATACGCAAATATTTCAAAATAAGCAAGTGGTTATAAAATATTCATTGTCATTAGAATATTCGTTTGGTCGTGGAATATTCAGATCGCTTTGTGGGAATATTAAATGACGGCCAAGACCGTGCCCATGTGGGCCCCATAACTGAAAAAGCGATTGGATGAAGAAAACGACAAATATAAGTTGTTAAAAAAATAACAGAAGTAGTTATTCAAGTTAAGATCATTGGAATAATCGGTGGTTAAAATACAAGAATACGCGTGGTCGCATAATAAAGACATGGTATTGCACAAGATTATTGAATTATTGATCCTTACGTAAGAAGGCACTACTCAATAATTGTTACTGAGAATTATTGTTCAAGATTTTATTTTATTGATTCAATAATTGTTGCGTTGGTATTTTATATTATCATTGTTTCAATAATTGTCAACCGCACAAGATTTCCCATTATCGGATCAATAATTCATATTATTTGAATAATATTATTAGATAACATTATTGGCAATGTCTAGAAAGTTCTGCTCTAAGGAGAGGTTTGGTCACCTAATGCAAGGCCAAGAAGGAGAGATCCTTATTGGAAAGCCCCTCTTTCCGAGAACCGCGCTCGTCATCATAATTGTGATTCGTAATATTATTTGTGAATAATTAATTATTGATTTATATGATAAGAAAATATTTATAAACGATGGATTTATTTATTTTATGTGGTTATAATTGAATGATTTAATGTTGAGGTGTTTTATCAAGTAATTTGCCGGAATGGAGGTATTAAAAATTAAATCAAGATTTTTACGATGTATCATGTGAGTTATAATTTTTAATCCGACGTTGGATCGTTGTAATTTTGGATATGTTATACATACATAAGTTGAGTATATGTCCATAAATTTTGAACCATTAAAATGAACGAATGATTTGTTATGAATTTTAAGAGGTGGTGATTCGGAAATTAGGGTTATAATTGATTTTGGTGGAAAATTCTAGAATTGAGTGGGGCCCCACTTGTGGTTGGTGAAAAATGTGCTGAATTTTATTTCAAATGTGGTGGTGGCAATAGTAGCGAGTAAAGCCATCGTGTAGTAAAGTCAAGTCCGCTTTGGTGGCTAACATTTTCCTATAAATAGAAGGCTAAGTTAGAATTGAAAATCACACCGTAAACAAAGTTTTCTCTTTCTCTCTATATTATCGAGCGTATTTTGTGAGTATTTAGATACTTTGAGAGTTGTTGTTCAAAGACAAGTTTCATTCAAAGATCACTTCCGACCTTTCCTTAGAAATAATCGATTCTTTGAGGTAAGGGATATTATTTTTTTCAGAATGATATTATTTCTTCAATATCATTATCTTTGAAATATTAGTTGGTACTTTTTATCAAATTTGGAACTTTTTCATGCTGGGGTTACTATTCATGAGTTACTATTCACGAGTTACTATTCATGAGTTACTATTCACGAAGTTACTATTCACAAGTACTATTCATGTAAGCGTGAAAATGTTTTTGTGGAATTTCTATCTTTTGGTGTTTGAGTTACTTATTCACGATATCAAGACTATTCACGATATGAAGACTATTCAATCTAAAAAATAAAATTTCTTCTTTTCGGTCAAAACATCTATTCGGATACTAGCTCCGATTGTATCCATGTTTTGATCATTCTTGAATTTTACACCACTATGATTATTTTGAGGTATTTTGAACATGGATAAAACAAAGTACTAATCCTTAATCCTTAATCCTTGTCATTTTGTTTCACCGGATTCGCTTCTTTAAAAATATTTTCATCATCCTCAGTCTTAAATGATGATATTATTGAATATCTTTGGCCTGTAGTGCAAAGATGAATGATTTCTGAAGAATATCTTTGGCCTGTAGTGCAAAGATGAATATTTGATTCCAGATGTTTATGGATTGATGTTACAGGGAAAAAAGATAGACGATGAACTTTTAAATTCATACATAGAAGATAGTAGTTTGCATTCTCTACTTAACTCTTCTAATGAATTATTATTTCCACTGCGAATATTGATTTAAAATTTGTTGTCTATCAGATTCTATTAGATTTTTCCTCATTGAAGACTAAAGATAATTTGTTGTATATTATCTTAGTCATAATATTCTTTATTGAGCTAGTTGAGCTCACCCTTTTCCTTTTTGTTCCATTCTTCTCGGAGAGGAGAATATAGCGAAAGTACGAAGTCTGGGGTATGGAATGAAGGTTTTAGAAAGGATTGTTTAGTAGTCCTCACCATTTTTGTAAAATAATGTATCAATAAATGTGATGAGGATTTATTTGAGTATAGATATTATTGCCAGTAAGATAATATTTGTATTTAAACTCACGCTTTCATTGTTGTAATAATAAAGTTGTAGTTGTTTCGTACCATGTATTGACAACTCGTAATGGGTGATGTATACCTATTTTGGGGCGCCACGGTTGGTATCATAGCTTAGGATATGATCTCTGGCGGAGATCGGGGAATAGAACTAGGAGGGGAGAGACGAGTAAATCCTTCGCTAGTGTGTCCTACCTAAGCTTATTTGTTAGTTGGTCAGTATATAGGGATATTATGTGATATATTGATTTCCTTAATTAACCCTTGTTTTATGACAGTATTTGAGAATGTCGACTGAGAATATTAACAATGGAAATGAGACCGTGGAGACGCCTGTACTCACCAACGAGGAGAACGTGCAACAGGCTGGCAATGTTCCTCCTGTGAACAACACCACTGAGCAGATGATGAACGAGGGGATGTTTAGAAGCTTTTTGCAGTTCATGCAAAATCAGACGAGGGAGACTCGTGTTCAAAATACAGGAGGAAATGATAGCAATTCACGGGTTGTCACAACCAAACAGTTCAAAGAGTTGGGACCACCAGAATTTAAGGGAAAGCCAGATCCGATCATGGCGGAAACATGGGTCAAACAAATTACCAAGATATTCGATGTCTTGGGATGCACGGAGGAACAGAAGGTTCCATTCGCCACCTTTATGTTCCGTGGCGAGGCAGATCTGGTGGGAGTCTGTGAAGCGCATCCATCCAACCCGCACTCAAAGATGTCTTCGGGAGACGCTTTGGAGACTATTTAATGACAAATACTTTCCGAAAGTGTTCGGCTATATGAAGGAAGTGGAGTTCATCGATTAGAGCAAAACAAACGATGGCGGTGTCTCAAAGACGAGGCAAAAGTTTGCAGAGTTATCCAGTTTCAGACCTCATTTGGTGGAGAATGAGGAACGTATGACGCGGATGTTTCTTAGAGGTTTGAAACCCAGATACGCCAAGATCTCATTTCTCATAAACTCTCTTTATTCGGATGTTGTAAAATGTGGCTCAATTATTAGAAGCGAGATAACGAGTACGGCCAACCGAGGGACCATAACCAGGATCGTACTCGTAGATAGCGATCAATGTAATAATGATAACTCGGAGAAGAAAACCGATGGATGTAAATGGTAACCACTCCGGTGGTAATCATGGTCATGAAAAGCAGAAGAAGCGAAGTCGGGGAGATTTTAAAAGAGGAGATTTAACAACGACTATGTGAAGACGACAAAGTCTTGGCAAAGAATCGGTTCTAAGGGAGGAGAACGACCACCCCATTATATGCTACAAATGCGAAAAAGAGGGACATATCGGCCCAAACCGCCCACAACGATTCAAGGTATGCTATAGTTGTGGAAAGGAAGGACATATCGCTTCGAGATTATGCAGAGCGAAACCTAGTTCAATGGGGGACGGTGACTCAAAAGATCATCCCAAAAAGTCAAAGTCAACGATTCCGGAAGAGCGTTTGTTGTGGATCGGTCATAATGCGAGAACCCAAACGAGGTGATCACGGTAAGCTATTTATAAATTCTTGCTAAGTTTATACCTTACTTGATACCTAGGCATACCCATTCATTTATCTCTCCTGCATGTGCTCAACGCTTAAACTTGACCGAGAAATTAGACTTTGACCTATCTGTGGAAACTCCGTTAGAGAAACTTTCATCACATCCAATCTGCTTATAAATCTTGTTTGATTCAAGTTGGCACCATTACCTTACCCGTGACCTTATCTCTTTAAAGATACTTGCTTTTGATGTGATTTTAGGGATTGATTGGTTAACTACTCATCATGCCAAAATTGATTGTTTTCGTAAGGTTGTTAGTTTTCATATTCCTAACCAACCCGGTTGTATTTAATTCAAGCAACTAAACCATTAAAATCAATCATCATCATATCTAATCATAAAGCTATTCGCTTATTGAAAAACGGATGTCAAGCTTTCTTAGCCCATGTTATGGATTTGAATAAAGACACGTCAAATTTGAATAATATTCTGTTGTTATTCGACTTTTCCGACGATTTCTCAAGAACTTCCTGGCCCACCCCGTAACGTGAAGTTGAATTCTTTATTGATCTTGAACCCGTACAAAGCCCATTTTTAAAACCCCATATTGAATGGCTCCTATGGAACTTCGGGAGTTAAAGGTCCAACTACTGTGAATTGTTGGACATCGGTTTCATCTGGCCCCAAGTACATCTCCTTGGGGTGCTCCCTGTTTTATTTGTAAAGAAGAAAAGACGGAGTATGCGATTCAGTATTGACTATCGGGAATTGAACCATGTCACCATCAAGAATAGGTATCCTCACCTACCTATTGATGATGATTTGTTTGACCAACAAGTAAGGGCACAATTCTTTTCAAAATCGATCTTCGATTCGGATATCATCATCAAGATTAAAACCGAGGATATTCCAAAGATCGCCTTGTAACTCCTCGGATGGGCATTATGAATTCTTAGTCATGTCTTTCGGACTAACTAATGCTCCTCATGACTTTCATGGATATGATGAACCGAGTATTCAAGGAATATTTGGATCGCTTTTGTTGTTGTCTTTATTGATGACATCCTTATATATTCCAAAAGTCGGAAGATCATGAGCACCATTTAAGTCGGTACTCCAAAGGCTTCGTGAAAACCAACTATATGCCAAATTAAAGAAATGCGAGTTCGCTCGAGGAAGTAGCATTTCTTGGGCATGTGGTGTCAAAACATGGAGTATCTGTTGATCCGTGAAGATTGAAGCAATACAAAAGGGAGCAACCAAGTCATTGATCAAGTACGTAGCTGGCTTAATTTGGTTATTATCTGAGATTCGTGGAAGGTTGTGACGCCCCAAAATTAGGTATACATCACCCATCTTGGGTCGCCACTTACATGGTACGTAAATTTAAATACAACTTATTAACATAGTCGCCGTACAATACGACAAAACTCGTGAGTTTAAATACAAATATCGTCTACTAGATATTATACAAACTCAAACAAAAATCCTCATTATAATTATTATCACACTATTTCGCTGAATAGTGAGGACTACTAATGCTATCTTCGGGACCATCACTCGCTTCCGACTGTCTCAAATTTATATTCTCATTTTCAAGAGAATAAAGTGAAAGAAAGGGTGAGCTCAACTAGCCCAAAGAAGAAATATTATGACTAAGATAATGCAAAATAAATTATCATTAGCCTTCAACAATGTTAAACTGATAAAATATAATAGACACTAGTTTAACTGCAGCGGAATATGCAATCCATTAAAAGAGTCAAGTAGAAAATAAAATCTACTATCTTTTATGATTTTAAAAGGTTTTTCATCACTGTTATAGCTGAGACTCAGCTTTAATAAATAATCCACATCATCGAATCACCCCGCACTACTACCAAGCATATTCTTTAGTATCACGATCACAATTATTCCCGCATCACGGGCCAAGAATAGTCAGGTATTCATTAATGGTCATGATCATGCCAACAACTATCCATCAATGCACTACTACTAATCGAGGATTTTTACCACATCATTTGTAACATTACTGGCCATGATTACAACCGAATAATCCTCGGTCATAATCATACCAAGTCCATCCATGCTCTACAGGTGCCATGTATGACTTTTAAAAAAAATATAACATGAGGATGATGACAATGATATAAGAATTCAATAAAACAAGTTCAAGAATTATTTTATCCAGATTTATTAACGCCCAAATTGTCAAATACGACATCGCTTTTGTAGAGAAAAATTCAAGAATGATCGTAAAAATATTTCCATGAAAAGATACTAGATGAAACGCAAATATCAAGGATATTCTACTAATTTCATGGAGTATAGAAGTCATAGTTTTAACCAACCGGGTATAATAAAGAATGGAATAACAAAAGAAATCACCACGCATGCAGATTGCAGATGCATAAAAGTTATTCCAATGTAATAATAATAAACGGAACAAAGTCGTGAAATTCACAATCATGTGATGTTCCAATGTAATAATAAAGATGGAACCGGATCCATCCTGTAAAACACATGATAGGATTTTCCAATGTAATAATAATAAAGAGCGGAACCAGTCCGTGTAAAACACATGCATGTGATGTTCCAAATGTAATAATAATAAAGATTTTAACCAGTGTAAAACACATGCATGTGATGTTCCAAATGTAATAATAAGAAGAATGTCACCAAGTATAGGGTAAATCACAGATACAAAAGTTATTCCAATGTAATAATAAGCAATGGAATAACATAAGGATTTCACCAAGTATAGGTATGCCGATATACAAAGTTATGTATAGGGTATGCCACTTTTTACAAAAGTTATTCCAATGTAATAATAGTGAAGCGGAATAATGTAAGTTCTCTTCAAGAAGAAAGAATAACACCCTCACCGTAAAAGAACCTGAATATAAGTAGTGAAGTAGCAGAATACTCTTCTTCTTTCTATAATTTTCTCTATAGCTTCTCTCTATAATTCTCTCTCTAGAGTTTCAATGAATTCGTAAGAAAATAATGAAGGAATGAGCTTCTTATTTATAGGAAAATGGAATGCATAAGAATTAATCCATGAACGGCCTAGATTGATTTACTTTAATCTGACTATCCATATTTAAAGAAAATCTTTTAAATAAAATATAATATATTCTATTTATATAAAACATTTTACTATGCAAACACTATGCAATACTATGCAAAAACACTACAAAAAACACTATGCGCAATACTATGCAAAACACTATGCAAAATACTATGCAATACTACGATAATAAAATATAATATATTCTATTTATGAATAACTTTAATAAAGTATTCTATTTTATATAAAAAGATGTTTCGAAAAAATAAACGCGTCATTATCGCTATAATAATTCATATTATTAATCGACAATAATGGAATCAAACTGAGTGACTTCTCACATAAGATCAATAATCATACACCGTAAAGCTACTTGTTATGCCACACACGACATCGTTGTACTTTTACTACCGAGTAGTTCAACAAGAACTACAGTAAAACTTCCGCCGTTATTTCAATAAAATATTTTTGTCTTTTCTCAATCAAATAATAATTACATTGTAGGGTCCACCAATGATTGAGTAGTTGTAACGAATATTCCCTCGCTAAACCTAATATTCCCACCAATCGAATATAATATAACCACTCAGTATACTTTGCAAAATTTATAAATATTACCCACAACTATAACATTATATCAAATTATTCCATAATATTCAAAAATAATATTTATAGAAAATTCATCTTTATTTATAAAAGCGGGGTCTTACAACCTCCCTTCTTATGAAATTTCCCTCGAAATTAGGGTGCGTACGACTGGTATGTCAAGAGGTAAGGATACCGTGATTTCATTTCGATTCTAACTCCCAAGTCATTTCCTCAACATCGTGGTTCCTCCACAAAACTTTGATTGAGGTATAACTTGGAGCGTAGAATATGTTCTTTCTTATCCAAAATTTGAACAGAACCTCTTCATACGCCAAATCTTCCGCTATTTCGTCTGGGTTCTAACTCAATAATATGGTTCGGGTCTTTCACATATTTACGTAACATGGATATGTGAAAACGTTATGAACACTTTAGACATATTTGGCAGAAAGCGAGTCTATAGGCCACGTTCCTACTCGATCGAGGATTAAAATGGACCGATGAATCGAGGATTAAGTTTTCTCTCTTTCCAAATCTTGTAACTCCTTTCCACGGAGCAACTTTTAACAAACACATGATCTCCTATATCAAATTCCACGTCCTTTCGATGAAGATCAAAGATAACTCTTTTGTCAATTTTGTGAGGTTTTTATACGTTGTCGGATCGTTTCAATCTTTTCCGTAGTCATACGCATTCAACTCCGGCCCCAACAACGTTGCTTCACCCACCTCATCCCACTATCTTTCGAGAACGACACTTTCTTCCGCATAACGCTCGAATGGAGCCATGCCAATACTTGCTTGATAATCTGTTGTTCAGGAAAACTCCACCAATGGTAAGAACTTGTCCCAACTCCTTGAAATCAAGAACACGTAGTCTTAATAGATCTTCAAGAGTTTGAATAGTCCTCTCGACCGACCGTCCCGTCAAATTCGAGGATGATATGCCGAAGCTAAATCGTAAGTCCGTGCCCATAGCTTTTTGCAAACTAAACCCAAAATCGTGAAGTGAATCTTGGGTCTCGATCGTAAACTATGGATACTAAGATACCATGCGATCTTACAATCTCGCTTATGTACATATATGAGCAAGACGTTCAAGTGTATAAGTTTCTCAGACGGTGAAGAAATGAGCAGACTTGGTCAATCTATCAACAATGACCCAAATCGCATCAATGCCTTGAGAAACCTTAGGAAGACCCAGAACGAAATCCATGGTAATGTGCTCCCACTTCCATTCGGAATTTCAAGTGGTTGCAATGGACCTTTTGGTACTTGATGCTCCGCTTAACTCGTTGACAAGTTAGACACCTTGAGATAAAATAAATAGTATATCTCTCTTCATATTGCTTCCACCAAAATGTATTTATTTAATATCATGATACATTTTGGTACTCCTAGATGGATTGCAAATGGTGTGTTGGCGCCTCCATCATGATATTATACTTTAAATCGTGGTCGTTAGGACACAAAGTCCGGAGTTGACTCAAGTATTCCTTCTTCATCGATTCTTGCTTCCCAAGATAAGACCTCTTGACTTTCTTTTCATATACGATCGCCTCCGTGTCCGTAGCTTGAGCACTTTAACTTTATCGATTAAAGTCGGTTCTACTCAGATATTCGCTTATCATCACACGCGTCCCCTCAAGTCTTTAACTCTATCTCCATCTCTTTACAAGTCACACAAATGGGCCTTTGTGTTATTAATAACGCACTCGCATCTTGCATACGATCTTCTACTCAATGCATCGCCTACCACGCTCGCTTTTCCGTGATGGTATTGGATGGTATGATCATAATCTTTCAGCAGTTCAAGCCAACGTCGTTGTCGCATGTCGAGTTCCTTTTGAGTGAAGAAATATTTGAGGCTTTTATGATCCGTAAAGATCTCCACTTTCTCCCCATACAAGTAATGCCTCCAAATTTTAAGTGCAAGAAGATATAAATGCTAACCCGGATCATGAGTAGGATAATTCCTCTCATATTCTTTGAGTTGTCGTGAGGCATAGGCTATAACTTTTCCATGTTGATAAGAACACATCCCAACCCTTTGCTCAAGCATCACCGTAGATGACAAATCCCTCCGAGCCGGATGGTATTGTCGTAACAGTCTTTGAAATAAGTCTCTTCTCGAGTTCTTGAAAACTCTTCTCACATTCTTCGCTTCCAACCGAACTTTTGTATCTTTTCGAGTCACCGAAATCGATGGAGTAGCGATTCGAGAAAATCCTTCCACGAATCTCCGATAATAACCACTAAACCGAGAAAGCTACGATTTTGGCCATCGATTTAGGTTGTTCCTACTTTGAATAGCTTTATATTTGCCGGGTCAACAGATATTCCATGACTTGATACCACGTGCCCAAGGAATGCTACTTCTTCGCCGTAATTCAGATTTCTTCAACTGGCATAAAGCTTATATTCAAGCTTTTAGAGTGTCACCTCAAGTGTTGCTCATGATCTTCACGGCTTTTGGAATAAATAAGGATGTCATCAATAAAGACGACCACAAAGTGATCTAAATATTCCTTGAATACTTGGTTCATCATATCCATGAAGGCAAAGAGAACATTAGTCAATCCAAAGGACATGACTAGAATTCATAATGCCCGCATCGAAGAGTTCGAAAAGTCGCCTTTGGAATGTCGGCGGTTCTAATCTTCAATTGGTGATATCCGGAACGAAGATCAATCTTTGAAAAGAATTTGGCTCCAGAACGGGTCAAACAGTCATCAATACGTGGCAATGGATACCTATTTTGATGGTGACATGATTCAACTCCCGATAATCAATACAAAGTCGATACTCCCATCTTTCTTCTTTTACGAATAGTAACAGAGCACCCCAAGGAGAAGTACTAGGATTTAATAAAGCCAATGTCTAACAATTCCTCGCAGTTGGGTCTTTAACTCCTCAAGTTCAATAGAGCTATTCGATATGGGGCTTTGGAAATAGGTTTTGTACCGTGTTCAAGGTCGATACAAAATTCAATTTCACGCCGGGGTAGGCCGTGAAGTTCTTCGGGAATACGTCAGAAATTTATTAACAATAGAAATATCGCTTCAAAATCGACGTATTTTTGTTTAAATCTGTGACATGAGCTAAGAAAGCTTGACATCCATTTTTCAATAAACGAATAGCTTTATGGCTTGAGATGACTGTGATTGATTTTAATGGTTTGGTCGTTTGAATTCGCATAATAGGTTGATTAGGAATATGAAAGCTAACAACCTTACTTAAAACAATCAATTTTTGCATGATAAGTAGTTAACCAATCAATCCCTGTAATCACGCCAAATGCAAGTATTTTTAATGAAATAAGATCGATTGTGTAATGTGAGGGTACCGATTTGAACCAAACAAGACTTATAAACAAGTGGATGTAATGAAGGTTTCTCCCAACGGAGTTTCCACAGATAAGTCAAAGTCTAATTTCTCCGAGTCAAATTTAATCGATGAGCGCAAGTAGGAGAAATAAAAGAATGGGTAGAACCCAGATCAAATAAAGTGTAGACTTCATTAGAGTTTATGATAAGCTTACCCGTGATGACCTCATTCGGGTTCCTTGCTCTCCGGGAGGTCACAACAAACGCCTCCTCAGACCTCTTGGTTTTGACTTTTTCGGGACTACCTTTGGTGCCTCCATCCTAGTTGAATTTGTCTTGATGAACGACAAAATCGAGCTAAGTGACCTTCTCTTCCACAATTATAACATGCTTTTGACTAAGATGGCACGCCTTTGATCGATGTGTCCCTCTTCTCCGCATTTGAAGCATATGATAGGTGGTCTTTCTCCTTCCTTAACAACGGGTCTTTGGTCGACGTCTTTCCATCATTGTTGAATCTCCGCTTTCTTGAAATGTCCATTCTTATTGTTTTGCCCCGATTACCACCAAGTGGTTACCATATCTCGCCCGTTGATTCCTCCACGCTTGTTGTCACCGCTCGACGACTACTCGCCGGTATTATAACTTTGCTTACCGCTTCTTTTAGTTGCGTTGACTCGTTATCGCGCTCCACTAATCGAGCCCTATTTACAACATCCGAATACAAACACGGCTTTTATGAAAAATAAGATGTTGACGATCTCGACTTCAAACCTCTTAAAAACATTCGCGCCATTCTCTTCATTATCCACCAAGTGGGGGACGAACCGTGATAACTCCGCAAATTTTGCCTCGTATTGCGACACGGCCATATTGTTTTGTTCCAACTTGATAAATTCCACCTCCTTTCATGGCGTAATACTTTCGTGAAAGTATTTGTCGTTGAACGACTCTCGAACTTCTCCCAAGATATCTTCAAGACAAAGAAAGTTGAGTACGTTTACCGATTCCCACCAAGAATGTCCTTCTCCGCAAGAACATAAAGGCTAAGAGTGGAACCTTTTGCTCTCGGAGCATCCCAAGACATCAAATATCTTGGTAATCTGCTTTATCCATGCTTCCGCCAAGTGGTTTTTGCTCTCCCTTAAATTCCGGTGGTCCCAGCTCCTTGAATTGTTTAGCGGTGATCGCCGAGAGTTTTCCGTGTTTCCACCCACGTTTTGGGACAGGACTCGCTCTCTTTCATTGCAGATAAATTGCATAAAGCCTCTGAACATTTGATCATTCATCATTTGGTCAGTGTTGTTGTTTGCATGAGGATTGTCGCCTTCCTGATGCACATTATCCTGATTATTGATATGTGGTGAATCAACGATCGCCTGTGCTCCATTGCTATTCTCAACATTCTCAGATGTCATTTTCAGATACTGCCACAAAACAAAAAAAATAATTGACATGAAACAATTATCTTTATATTCTGACCGACCAATAAAATAGCACATAAATTTAGGTAGGTCATACTAACAAGGTATTCCCCTGCTCTCCTCCTAGTACTTTTCTCACATCTTAGCCAGGATCATATCCCTAAGCTCGATACTAACCGTGACGCCCCCAAAATTAGGTATACATCACCCATCTTGGGTCTCCACTTACATGGTATGTAAATTTAAATACAACTTATTAACATAGGCGCCGGTGTACAATACGACAAAAAACCGTGAGTTTAAATACAAATATCGTCTACTAGATATTATACAAACTCAAACAAAAAGTCCTCATTATAATTATTATCACACTATTTCACGTAATAGTGAGGACTACTAATGCTATCTTCGTGACCATCACTGCTTCCCGACTTGTCCGGTATATATTCTCATTTCAAGAGAATAACGGTGAAAGAAAGGGTGAGCTCAACTAGCCCAAGAAGAAATATTATGACTAAGATAATGCAAAATAAATTATCATTAGCCTTCAACAATGTTAAACCGATAAAATATATATATAGACACTAGTTTAATCTGCAATGAATACGCAATCCATTAAAAGAGTCAAGTAGAAAATAAAATCTACTATCTTTTATGATTTTAAAAGGTTTTTCATCATCAAGTTATAATTTGAGACTCACTTTTAATAAATAATCCACATCATCGAATCACCCCGCACTACGGCCAAGGATATTCTTTAGTATCACGATCACAATTATTCTCGCACTACACGCCAAGAATAGTTGTGTATTCATTATGGTCATGATCATGCCAACAACTATCCATCAATGCACTACTACCTAATCGAGGATTTTTACCACATCATTTGTAACATTACGGCCATGATTACACCGAATAATCCTCGGTCATAATCATATACAAGTCCATCCATGCTCTCTACAAAAGCACAGATGACTTAAAAAAAAAAATATAACATGAGGATGATGACAATGATATAAGAATTCAATAAAACAAGTTCAAGAATTATTTTATCCAGGATTTATTAACGTCAAATTGTCAACACGACATCGCTTTCAGAGAGAAAAATTCAAGAATGATCGTAAAAATATTTCCATGAAAAGATCTATGGATGAAACGCAAATATCAAGGATATTCTACTAATTTCATGGAGTATAGAAGTCATAGTTTTAACCAACTGGGTATAATAAAGAATGGAATAACAAAAGAAATCACCATGCAAATGCGGTACTTGACAGACAAAAGTTATTCCAAATGTAATAATAATAACGGAACGTGTCGTGAAATTCACAACGGCTGTGATGTTCCAACAGAATAATAAAGATGGAACTGTCATCCTGTAAAACACATGATAGGATATTCCAATGCAGAATAATAATAAAGAGCGAAACCAGTCCGGGTAAAACACATGACGAGGATGTTCCAACAGTAATAATAATAAAGATTTTAACCAGTCCTAGGTGTAAAACACATGCACAGGATGTTCCAAAGAATAATAGAAGAATGTCACCAAGTATAGGGTAAATCACAGATACAAAGTTATTCCAATGTAATAATAAGCAATGGAATAACATAAGGATTTCACCAAGTATAGGGTATGCCGCATATACAAAGTTATGTATAGGGTATGCCACTTTTACAAAGTTATTCCAATGTAATAATAGTGAACGGAATAATGTAAGTTCTCTTCAAGAAGAAAGAATAACACCCCTCACCGTAAAAAGAACCTGAATATAGAAGTAGTGAAGTAAAGAGAATACTCTTCTTCTTTCTATAATTTTTCTCTATAGCTTCTCTCTATAATTTCTCTCTCTAGAGTTTCAATGAATTGTAAGAAAATAATGAAGGAATGAGCTTTATTTATAGGAAAATGGAATGCATAAGAACTAATCCATTAACAGTCTAGATTGATTTACTTTAATCGACGGTCCATATTTAAAGAAAAATCTTTTAAATAAAATATAATATATTCTATTTATATAAAACATTTTACTATGCAAACACTATGCAACACTATGCAAAACACTATGCAATACTATGCAAAACACTACGCAAAACACTACGCAATACTATGCATAATAAAATATAATATATTCTATTTATAGAATAACTTTAATAAAGTATTCTATTTTATATAAAAAGATGTTTCAATAAAACAAAACGTCATTATCGCTATAATAATTCATATTATTAATCGACAATAATGGAATCAAACCGAGTGACTTCTCACATAAGCATCAATAATCAATACCGCAGTGCTACTATGCAACCACACGACATCGCATTTTTTTACTACCGAGTAGTTCAACAAGAACTACCAGTAAAACTTCCGCCAGTTATTTCAATAAAATATTTTTGTCTTTTCTCAATCCGGCAATAATAATTTTGCCAGGGTCCACCAATGATTGAGTAGTTATATTTAATATTCCCCGCTAAACCGAATATTCCCTAACCAATCTAATATAATATAACCACTTGTATACTTTGCAAAATTTATAAATATTACCCACAACTATAACATTATATCAAATTATTCCATAATATTCAAAAATAATATTTATAGAAAATTCATCTTTATTTATAAAAAGCTGGGTCTTATGAGGTTTTCTCGAATCGCTACTCCATTAACTTTCATTTAACTCGGAAGGATACAAAATTCGTTTGGAGCGAAGAATGCGAGAAAAGTTTCCAAGAGCTTAAGAGAGACTTATTTTAAGACTGTTTCTAACAATACCATCCGGTTCGGATGGATTTGTTATCTACAAACGATGCTTTGCAAAGGTTAGGATGTGTTCTCATGCAACGTGGGAAAGTCATAGCTTTATGCCTCGCGACAACTTAAAGAGTATGAGAGGAATTATCCTACTCATGATCTAGAGTTAGCGTGATCGTGCTGCTTAAAGATATGGAGGCACTATCTATATATAGGAGAAAGTGGAGATATATTCGCACCATAAAAGCCTTAAATATTTCTTCACTCAAAAGAACTCAACACGCGGCAAATGACGTTGGCTCGAGCTATTGAAAGACTACGACCACACTATTCAATACCATCCCGGTAAAAGCGAACGTGGTAGCTTACGATTAAGTAGAAGATCATATGCGGAACGAGTGCGATGATGTCAAATATACGACATAGAGCCAACTTTAATAGAAAAGTTAAGGTTGCTCAAGCCCACCCAATCCGAGGTGATGCATATGAAGAAGAACGACAAGAAGGAGCTATTCGAAGCGAGAATTGATGAAGAATGAATACTTGAGTCCACTCTAGACTTTGTGTTCTAACGACTCGATTTGAAGTACAAGATTATGATGGAGGCACACAATACACCATTTGCAATCCATCCTGGAAGTACTAAAATGTATCGTGATCTTCGACATACATTTTGGTGGAACAATATGAAGAGAGAGATTGCAAAGTTTATCTCAATGTGTTTAACTTGTCAACGTGTAAAGGCGGAGCATCTAGTACCTAAGGGTCCGTTGCAACCACTTGAGATTCCGGAATGGAAGTGGGAACACATTACCATGGATTTCGTTTCAGGTCTTCCTACGGTTTCTCAAGGCATCAATGCTATTTGGGTTATTGTTGATAGATTAACCAAGTCTGCTCATTTCTTGCCGATACGGGAGACTTATTCCCTTGAACGTCTTCTTTAGTATGCACGTAAATGAGATTGTGAGGTTGCATGGCATGCCCAGTATCCATAGTTTGGATCGTGACCCAAGATTCACTTCAAGATTTTGGGTTAGCTTGTAAAAACTATGGGCACGGATTTGCGATTTAGTTTAAGATACCATCCCCAAACAGACGGACAATCAGAGAGGACTATTCAAACTCTTGAAGATTTATTAAGACTTTGTGTCCTAGACTTCAAGGCGGTTGGGATAAGTATTTACCATTGGTGGAATTCTCCTACAACAACAGCTTATCGTGCAAGTATAGGTGTGGCTCCATTCAAGCATTATATGGGACGAAAATGTCGTTCTCAATATGTTGGGATGAGGTGGGTGAAGCAACATTGTTGGGACCCGAGTTAAGACGTATGACTCACCGAAAAGATCCAAATGATTCGATAACGATATACAAAGCGGCACAAGATCGACAAAAGAGTTATGCGGATCTTCACCGGAAGGACGTGGAATTTAATGTAGGGATCATGTATTGTTGCATGAGTTGCTCCATGGAAGGAGTTACAAGATTTGGGAAGAGAGAAAGCTCAATCCACGATTTATTGGTCCATTTCAAATTCTTGACCGAGTAGGAAATGTAGCCTATAGACTTCGTTACCTCTCCAAGTATGTCTCGTGTTCATAATGTGTTTCACATATCTCATTTCAGTAAATATGTGAAAGACCGAACCATGTTATAGAGTTAGAACCGGACGAGATAATAGAAGACCTAACGTATGGGGAGGTACCATCAAGATTTTGGATAGGAAGGAGCATGTCCTACGCCAAGAAAGGTCATACCACAAGTTAAAGTTTTGTGGAGGAATCATGCTTATAGAGAAATGACTTGGGAATTGAAAACGAAATGAAAGCGAGATATCCTCACCTTTTCGAAACACAGAATGCGTGACGCCAATTTCGAGGACTAAATTTCATAAGGAGGGAGGTTGTAAGACCCCAACTTATTATTAATGAAATTTAATTTTCTATTTATTATTTTGAAATAGTAAGGGTTGATTTGATTAATGTGGATAGTTAGGGGTTAAATACGCAAATATTTCAAAATAAGCAAGTGGTTATAAAATATTCATTGTTATTTGAAATATTCGTTTGGTCGTGGAATATTCAGATCTTTGTCGGGGAATATTAAATGCGACACAAGCAGCGACCATGCATGTGTGGGCCCCATAACTGGAAAGCGATTGGATGAAGAAACGACAAATATAAGTTGGTTAAAAATAACGGCGTAGTTATTGTTACCGTTAAGATCATTGGAATACTCCATTGGTTAAAATACGAGTAATCTGGCGTGGTCGCATTAATAAAGACGGTATTACGCGATAAAGATTGTTGAATTATTGATCCTTACGTGAAAGGCACTACTCAATAATTGTTACAGAATTACTGCTCAAAGATTTTATTTTATTGATTCAATAATTCTTTGCGTTGGTATTTTATATTATTGTTGTTTCAATAATTGTCAACGCACAAGATTTCCCATTATCGGATCAATAATTCATATTATTTGAATAATATTATTAGATAACATTATTGGCAATGTCTAGAAAGTTCATCTAAGGAGAGGTTTGGTCACCTAATTGCGCCAAGAAGTAAGAGAGATCCTTATTGGAAAGCCCCTCTTTCCCGAGGCGCCTGGTCATCATAATTGTGATTCGTAATATTATTTGTGAATAATTAATTATTGATTTATATGATAAGAAAATATTTATAAACGATGGATTTATTTATTTTATGTGGTTATAATTGAATGATTTAATGTTGAGGTGTTTTATCAAGTAATTTTGCCGGAATGGAGGTATTAAAAATTAAATCAAGATTTTTACGATGTATCATGCGTGAGTTATAATTTTTAATCCAAACCGTTGGATCGTTGTAATTTTTGGATATGTTATACATACATAAGTTGAGTATATGTCCACAAATTTTGAACCGATTAAAATTAACGAATGATTTGTTATGAATTTTAAGAGGTGGTGATTAGGAAATTAGGGTTATAATTGATTTTGGTGGAAAATTCTAGAATTGAGTGGGCCCCACTTGTGGTTGGTGAAAAAATGTGCTGAATTTTATTTCAAATGTGGTGGGTGGCAATAGTAGCGGTGTAAAGCCATCGGTAGCTTGAAGTGTCAAGTCCGCCTTGGTGGGCTAACATTTTCCTATAAATAGAGGGCTAAGTTAGAATTGAAAATCACACCGTAAACAAAGTTTTCTCTCTTCTCTCTATATTATTGAGCGTATTTTGTGAGTATTTAGATACTTTGAGAGTTGTTGTTCAAGACAAGTTTCATTCAAAGATCACTTGACCTTTCCTTCCAAGAAATCGATTCTTTGAGGTAAGTGGATATTATTTTTTTCGTAATGATATTATTTCTTCAATATCATTATCTTTGAAATATTGGTTGGTACTTTTATCAAATTTGGAACTTTTTCATGTCGGGGTTCTTATTCATGAGTTACTATTCACGAGTTACTATTCATGAGTTACTATTCACGAAGTTACTATTCACAAGTACTATTCACGTAAGCGTGAAAATGTTTTTGTAGAATTTCTATCTTTTGGTGTCTGAGATTCTTATTCACGATACTCTGACTATTCACGATATCTGACTATTCATAGAAAAATAAAATTTCTTCTTTTCGTCTAAAAACATCTATTACGGATACTAGCTCGATTGTATCCATGTTTTGATCATTCTTGAATTTTACACCACTATGATTATTTTGAGGTATTTTTGAACATGGATAAAACAAAAGTACGAATCCTTAATCCTTAATCCTTGTCATTTTGTTTCACTAGATTCGTTTCTTTAAAAATATTTTCATCATCCTCGGTCTTAAATGATGATATTATTGAATATCTTTGGCTCGAAAGTGCAAAGATGAATGATTTCTGAAGAATATCTTTGGCCTGTAGTGCAAAGGTGAATATTTGATTCCGGATGTTTATGGATTGATGTTACGGGGAAAAAGATAGAGCGATGAACTTTTAAATTCATACATAGAAGATAGTAGTTTGCATTCTCTACTTAACTCTTCTAATGAATTATTATTTCCAATTCTTAATATTGATTTAAAATTTGTTGTCTATTGTATTCTATTAGATTTTTTCCTGTTGAAGACTAAAGATAATTTGTTGTATATTATCTTAGTCATAATATTCTTTCTTGAGCTAGTTGAGCTCACCTTTTCCTTTTGTTCCATTCTTCTCGTGGGAGGCGAGAATATAAGCGAGAGTGCAAGTCTGGGGTATGGAATGAAGGTTTTAGAAAGGATTGTTTAGTAGTCCTCACCATTTTTGTAAAATAATGTATCAATAAATGTGATGAGGATTTATTTGAGTATAGATATTGTCTAGAAGATAATATTTGTATTTAAACTCTCTGCTTTTCTTGTTGTAATAATAAAGTTGTAGTTATTTCTGTACCATGTATTGACAACTCAGAATGGGTGATGTATACCTATTTTGTGGGCGTCACAAATATCATCTACTAGATATTATACAAACTCAAAAAGGAGTCCTCATTACAATTATTATCACACTATTTCACGTAATAGTGAGGACTACTAATGCTATCTTGGGACCATCACTCGTTTCCCCAGGCTCGTCCCACCTATATTCTCATTTTCAAGAGAACGGTGAAAGAAAGGGTGAGCTCAACTAGCCCAAGAAGAAATATTATGACTAAGATAATGCAGAATAAATTATCAATAGTCTTCAACAATGTTAAACCGATAAAATACAATAGACAACCGGTTTAATCTGCAATGAATATGCAATCCATTAAAAGAGTCAAGTAGAAAATAAAGTCTACTATCTTTTAGGTTTTAAAAGGTTTTCATCATCGTTATATTTGAGACTCAAACTTTAATAAATATTCCACATCATCGAATCACCCCCGCACTACGGCCGAGGATATTCTTTTAGTATCACAACCACAATTATTCATGCACTACGGCCAAGAATATTTGTGTATTCATTAATGGTCATGATCATGCCAACAATCATCCATCAATGCACTACTGACCCATCGAGGATTTTTACCACATCATTTGTAACATTACGGTCATGATTACAACGAATAGTCTCTCGGTCATAATCATACCAAGTCCATCTATGCACCAGTGCCACAGATGACTTTAAAAAAATATAAACATGAGGATGATGACAATGATATAAGAATTCAATAAAACAAGTTCAAGAATTATTTTATCCAGAATTATTAACGCCCAAATTATCAATATGATAATTGTTTTGTAGAGTAAAATTCAAGAATGATCGTAAGAATATTTTCATGAAAAGATCTTTGGATGAAACGCAAATATCAAGGATATTCCACTAATTTCATGGAGTATAGAAGTCAAAGTTTTAACCAACTGGGTATAATAAAGAATGGAATAACAAAAGAAATCACCATGCATGCGATAGACCGCATGCATGAGTTATTCCAATGTAATAATAAATAACGGAACCAGTCGAGGTGAAATTCACACCAAGCTGGGATGTTCCAAGCGAATAATAAAGATGGAACCGGATCCGGTGTAAAAACACACGTGATAGGATATTCCAACGAGAATAATAAAGAGCGGAACCGAGTTCGGTGTAAAACACATGCGAGCAGGATGTTCCAACAGAATAATAAAGAGCGGAACCAGTCCTGTAAAAACACATGACGAGGATGTTCCAGCGTAATCATAGAAGCATGTCACCAAGTATAGGGTAAATCGCGTATCACAAGTTATTCCAGCAGAATAATAAGCAATGGAATAACAACAGTTCTCTTCATGAATAAGAAAGAATAACACCCCTTACATTTGGTAGAAGATTGAATCTCGCGAAGGTGTAGTAACAAAATACTCTCTTCTTTCTCTCTTATTCTCTCTATATTTTCTCTCTCTATAGCTTGAATGAATTCGTGAAAAATAATGAAGCCCTAGGCCTCTATTTATAGAAGATTTCTAGCTTAGCACTCTTAGTGTGAAAAGGCAAGTGGTTGGACGACCGGTTTTGACGCTCGTAAATGTGAAACGACAAGTGGTTCGGCCTTTGTAATGTGAAACGACAAGTGGTTCGACGTCCGGTAAAGGTAATTACTATTAACGAAGGTAAATACTATTGATGAAGGTAAATACTATTCACAAGGGTAATTACTTATTCGACGAAGGTAAATACTATTCACAAGGGTAATTACTATCGACGAAGGTAATTACTATTGACGAAGGTAAATACTATTCACAAGGGTAATTACTATTGACGAAGAGACTCTTAGATGATGACATATGAGCCCCCATAAAATAATCAAACTTACACAAATCATTTTTTTTCATCAACACATATTTAATCTTTCAACAATTATTAATCATTTATAACTTGTCGTCTCAATTATTGATTTAATACTATAACATATTATCTGAGATGATCTTTGTGACAATAATTGAATCAATAATATAAGAGATATGATGCAAAGAATTACATGTAGTAATAATTGAGCACGGTGAGTGACTTCTCACGTAAAGCATCAATAATCAATCTGGTGCTACTTATGCAACTACGCCAGACATCGTATTTTTACCACCGGGTAGTTCAAGCGCTTTTAACGGTAACACCTCCGTAGTTATTTTTACAAAATATTTTTGTCGTTTTCTCAATCCGATAATAATTACATTGTAAAGGGGTCCACCAATGATTGAGCCATTGTATTTAATATTCCCTAACAAAAAGAATATTCCCAGAACCAAACGAATATTTTATAACAACTTGCATACTTTGCAAAATTTATAAATATTACCCACAACTATAACATTATATCAAATTTATTCCATAATATTCAAAAATAATATTTATAGAAAATTCATCTTTATTTATAAAAGATGGGGTCTTACATGTTTGGCCTCTAGAGGTGATCCACCAAGGAATAATAAGAATTCAAGAAGATGAGGTGTTTGGCTAAACCCTAATTTTTCTATCTCTATAGAAAAGGCGTACTCTCCCAACTATTGGAATTACGTATGTTGTTAAAGTCAACAACCACCTCACCCATAATAAGACTCCTCTTATTTATAGATGTGGGCAACCCACCTTAACAATTAAGGAATTGGGATTTATTTAATTAATTAAATTCTTTTAATTAATTAAGCTCCCTAATCTTATTAGGGATAATTAATTAAACTCCTTTAACTAATTTTCCTCCTAATCCTATTAGGAATAAATGAGAGTACTTATATTAAATTAATTCCTAAACTCTTTTAGAAATTAAAATAATAATAATTGTAATAATATTAATAAGACTCCTTTTATTAATTTATATTTAATATTTCTAAAATATTAAATAATAAATATTAAGCTATTTAATTTATTCTATCAACATAGATTAAATTAAATATACTTAACATATTATTATGATTATGCCATTAACTTCTTAAATAATTATTCTTCCTTTTATGGTGTGACCCTTTAGGTTCTCCATATTAAATAGGTTGTGAATAAATCAATTAGAACAATTCTAATCATATTTAAATATATAAATTAAACAATTAATTTATTTAAATAAATAATATTTATTCTACAATAGGGATAAGCCTCCTAGCGATCAACGACTTTCCAGGATAATATAGATTTCAACATTAATCATTAAAGAACCTTTGAGTAAATAGTTTCTGACAATTCAATCCTTCCACCATACAATGTTCCAATTAAATATAAGACATGGAATTCTTCATCAAGTCTTATTTTATTTAATTATATGTATTTCGACTCTTAAATGCACAACTCAAATAATGCAAATTAGAAACTCCTTTCTAATTTCATTACGCCGCCAAGGACTCTTGGGTTGTCATT